>JAHRHZ010000031.1:176730-276330 GCA_024137785.1 Ginglymostoma cirratum
GATAGAGGATGGATAGAGGAGAGGATAGGTGGAGAGGAGGCAGAGGTGAGTCACCTTTACTGGCTCCATCCCCGCCTCTTCGACTTGTCTGCCTCCTCTCCACCTATCCTCTCCTCTATCCATCCTCTATCCGCCTCCCCCTCTCTCCCTATTTATTTCAGAACCCTCTTCCCCTCCCCCATTTCTGATGAAGGGTTTAGGCCCGAAACGTCAAGTTTTCCTGCTCCTATGGTGCTGCTTGACCTGCTGTGTTCATCCAGCCCCATGCTTGTTATCTCGGATTCTCCAGCATCTGCAGTACCTTTTATCTCTGAGATTACAGATTGTGGTTTATGTGCCTTTTCTTTGTGTTGGGAATACGTGACAGCAAACATGCAGTTTTGTGATGTCTTTATTTAAAAATTGTTTTCTACTTAGAACAATATTGACTAAGTAGAAATTTTGTAGTTTATAAACGAACCCGTGTGATGGTTGTTTGGTGAAACTGGGAATATAGAAAACTTTCACTCTCTGTCACAACAAATCAGATGAAGACAAACAGGATGTGAAACAGCATGTGCACAGGGACAAGCTAAACTTACTAAAGACAACAGGTTTAAAAGGAGATTGGCCAAACTTTCTGTCAGGACTGTTCTTCTCTCGGATGGCTTGCCGAGGGTGAAAAATGAATCAATCATGGACTGCTGCTATCAGAGAGTTGAGCCAATAAGAAAGTGCAGACATGGAGCAGAGACCTACATCAGCACAGTGCTCATTGTACCCAGAGTTATTGCTGTGATGGCTGTTGTTGAACAGGGAGATTTCTTGGCCAGCTATCAAAGAAGAGAACAGCAGAAAGTGGATTATTCAACCAACTTTATCTCAGTGTAACTGAACAATTCAGTACGGAGTGAGTGCTGAATCCCAAAGAAGTTGTATTACTGGACTGCGTGTGTACATATTTAGCAGTCAATAAATGTATAATTGTTTGGGAAAATTCCAAGTATGTTTGTTAGGCTAAATTCTTTTCAAATTAAGTTTTTTTTTCTTTAAATTTCCCCTAGCAACTTCAGCAATTTCCAATAATAGCTTTCCACACAATGAACACAACACAGCTCTACACTTATTTTTGGTTGAGACACTATTGAAGATGATTTAATCCAAAAAGAATCCGTTGAGACAGTGCGGGAAGAAAATCTTGCTGATTTGTGATTTCCGTTGTGGGCCTAATGTTAATAATTAACACACCTCTGAATAAAGTTCTTCATGTAGGAATAAAACAGAAGGACTAAAAGGTCCAGAGTAATCTATCCAATGCCCTCAGCAATGTTCTGCAATTTAGAAGTAAAACTTTCATTTACACGGTATTGCTGGTGTAGAAAAACAATTCAAGAAGTAAAAAGGTAGACAAAGAAATGCTTGTACAGGTTAAGGTTAGGTACAAGCTACTAATCATATCACTCAAAAGTTAATATGCAATATGGAGAAACAACATCATAAATATACATCCTTCAATGTATCATGTAACTGCAGCGTGTTTAAAATCATGAGAAATAAAGGTTGATCACTTATTCAAAGTCCACCCATCCTTAAAGTACACTGCAACCTACTGCCAAGAAGCCATTCCTGTACCTAACAAGAGCCACAAATATTTGGATGTGCAATTTTTTTTTTGAGTTGCTGAAACCAGAATCAAGTGGTAAAACTACAGTTAGTCTAGGTTTTGTTACCTGCATTCTGGTTAGAAGCTGTGAATTGAAATATACTGCATCCAGTCTGCTACCAATATACATTTACATCGATACTACTACTGATCTGCACGCGTTCTTCAAAATTTGAGTTGGATGTCTATAAATGAAAAGCAAAATGCACAACAAAGATTTACATGTTATGCAATAAAAGGTTACATTATCGGACCTTCAAGCTTCCAAGCCACAAATTCATTTTTGTGTTCATACGAGTGGGAAAATTATGTTTTTTTGTTTTGTTTCCCTCTATATAAGAGTTAATTTAGAATGTATATCTGTTCCTTGAATCTTGATTTTTCAACTAAGGTGGTTCTTTGAATAAATAGAATGTCAACAACGGCAACAGCATAGAAATATTGGCCAATATTTTCCAGTCTCCAGGTGGTTGAATGTCAGATGTACCCGGAAAGATATTGAGCAGGATCACTTGGATTTCCTGTTATGTAGTGAGTACGGCCTAATTTATAACTCACAGTGAAGGAGCCGTTTGGAAACAGTGACCAAAAAAATGATAGCATACTACAGGAAGTACAAAGGTGGTAGTTCATTCTGAAATTAACATCTTAAATCTGAACAAAGGAAACCACGACGATATGACAGGCAAGTTGAATTGAGAAAATACACTAAATGATGTGATGGCCGCCAGGTAATGTTTAGTATTTGAAGAAATACTGCAAGGTCGACAACACATACACATTCTTTGAAAGCACAAATATCGAAAGTGAAAGGTAAATCAACCATGGTTAATAAAAGAAGGTAAAAAGAGAGCACTGGATCAAAGCAACTGGTTTATAAGACTGCCAGAAATAGAGGGATTGAGATCAATTTAGGATCCAGCATCGAAAGATCAAAACCTAATCGGGAAAGGAAAGTGAGAATGTGAATGCCAGCTTTCAAGGAGCATCAATGCAGACAGTACAAACTTCTATTAACATGCAAAAGGAAAATAATTAGCAAAGACAAATGCCAGCCCATCATTGGTGGCAACAGGAGAATTTATATCAGGTAACACGGAAAGGACAGAGAAACTAAATAGTTAATTTGTCTTTATCTTCACTGCATATCATATAGAAAATCTCCCATGAATACTAGGCATCAAAGGGTCTTGTGTAACTGAGGAGCTAAAAGAAACAGTGCTTCTAAAAAGATGTTTAATTGAAAAAATTAGGTGGATTGAAGGTTGCTAATCCACTAGACGAGAGGAGCTTCATTGCACAATCTAGAGGTGATCTCATTGAAACTTACAGAATTTTACAGGGAGTTTCAGAATGGATGTAGAGAGAATGTTCCCCTGGCTAGAAACTCAAGAACCAAGAGCCATAATCTCAGCATAGGGAATGGGCCATTTAAGACCGAGATTAGAAGGATTTTTTTCACTTAGAGTGTGATGAATCTTTGAAATTCCATCCCTCATAAGTCTATGAAGCTCCAACATTGAACAGATTCAAGACTGAGATAACACAGCTTAAGCTGGAGGAACACAGGTCAGGCAGCATCAGAGGAGCAGGGAAGTTGACGTTTCAGGTCGGGACCCTTCTTCAGAAATGAACAGAGATTGATAGGTTTCTAGAGATTAATGACAAAAGTATTCTGTCTGGATGCATCACAGTTTGATACGGCAACTGCTCTGCCCAGGACTGTAAGTAACACAGAAAGTTGTGGTCACCACCCAGACCATCACACAAGCCAACCTTCCGTCCATCAACTCTATCTCCACTTCTCATTTCCACAGAAAGGCAGCCAAAATCCAAGACCTCTCCCGCCTTAGTTATAATCGCTTCCAACCTCTTCTGTCAGGCAGAAGATACAAAACCTTATACACAAGTACCAACAGGTTCAAGTACAGTTTCTTCCGTGTCATTAGATGTTTGAATGGACCTCTCAAATTTCAAATCTAATGTTGATCATGCTCTGTGTGTATTTTTTTTGCAGCCATAAATTTGTGATCCTCACTCTGTTCAATCACCCTGTGATCTTGGTATGTTATGATCTGTCTGTACTGTACGTAAAACAAAACTTTTCACTTTACTTAGGTACAAGTGACAGTAATAAATCAAACCAAATTAAGGTGTGTGAAGATTGTCACTGAGGAAATGATCAGTCATGATCTAGTTAAATGACAGAGCAGGTTCAATGGACTGTACGTTATACTCCTATTTCTTAGGCTTATCTGCTCCCTCCCAACTCAGTCCCCTAATTGTCATACTCAACTTGACCCCACAGCTGACATCTAACTCATCTTAGCCCCTCAACCACTTAAGCACAACTATACCACCTCATCTACCTGCCACCATTTCATTGACCCATCTGCAATACCACCACCTCACCATACCTTCACCCATCCACCTTCTATCTTACCCCCTCAACCATCTGTCACACAACCTGCAAATTTGCCAACCAACCCACTTCATTCCCTTACTTCACACATTTAGATTTCCTCTATAGCTATCAAAGAGGTTTTGAAGACTTTAAGTGTGTTTCTGGTAATTATTGGTCCTTGCAAAGATCCAGTCAGTGTCTGTATGGATGGTCTGTTGCATCTTTTGGGACAGATCCTGAATGGCGAAGTCAGACCTGAAAAATCCTGGGAAGGTAGGCAGGCAATTCTGTTTTCTGATACGGGTCAGAAATGGGATTCGAACTCATCAAAAAATTCGAGTTAATTGCACTCTACAAAAAATCTTATCGCTTTTTTGAAATGTCTTCCTGTAATATTCCATCCCATTCCTAACTGCTATGAATCCAGTTCCTTTCAAAAAGTTAATCAACATAGCGTGCCTAGCATCAGAATACTGAACTTTAAAACTGACGAGAGTTCAAGTATACAGTCTTTAAAACAAGCAAATGAAACATGACCTGATTCAAGCGCTGTCTTTGGATTGCTAACCCTCCAGAACTGTTCTGGAGAGTCCAAAAATCGAAAATTAATTTTGTGGATCCTGTTCCAATCAGCACAGGAGAAAAATCATAAAGAGATTCAAGAGACTATGGGCCATTACTTTCCGATATTGTTTTAAAGTGTCTTTATTGGCTACTGACATGCTGACCCTTCTGATGAAATGGCTCACCACATCACCCATCAGTCAGCTCAGTTAGAACTGATAGATGAATGATCGAGTATCTCACCCTATCACAAGCCTTGTTACCAGCAGCCTGAGTCACCAAATGCTGCTGGCTAATACAAAGCCAGCAGTTTCTGCAATCTAAAGTCCACCAGTCAAGGCCTGCTCCTCGGTTAGACGATCCAGCGGCAAAAAGCGAATACATTTTCCTTCCTCCCATGGTGGGGAGCAGCTGAGAGAGTGGTTTCAGGGAACTGGAGACAAAGGCAGGCAAGTGGTTGTCAGAGGCCACCTCCTCAGCTGCCAACTATTCTTCCAAATATCCATATGTTTCTCCGCCCTCTGTTACCCTGATCCGGGACAAAAATTATCGACAAAAAGTAGGAGAGAATTGTTAGTTTTCAGAGGGGAGGAAGGTTTGTATTGCAGTTCTCCAGTGCCTGGTGTTAGGATAGATTTCTGATGAAGGATCATCAACTAAAATGGTTAACTCTGTTCTTTTTCACTGTTTTGTTTGCAAAGTATTTCTTGCATCATGTCATCATTTCAGATTTCCACTGCAGTACTGCTTTTGTGTTATGCTGATGTTCGAACCTCTGCTCTTTATTTTATTTGTTAGGAATCTTTACTTTGGTGTATAAGTTAGATTTTCAAATTTATGGATGTTGCAAAACCTGTATGCATAGGGCCCCCTATTTCCACCTCATAAAAGTTGACATACTGCCTTTGTCGACCAAACAATAAGGTCTCAATTCATTTTCATCTTTACCTTTGTGATTTGTACCTTGCTATCTTGACATTGAAATTGAGAATTAACTGATGGGTACAACAAGTTATACCATTATGTCTTCTATTTGAAATAACCCACACATTTTAACATCCTCATAATTGAATGTTTCAAATAAAGATATAAAAATAATAAACAAAATAGAACTGAACCTTTTTAAGACCAATGCACTAGCTGCAGTTTTAGGAAGCGCATGCTTTGGTTATTGTTGCATGTTATGGCTAACCATTGCAAAATAAAACTCCACTTTGAAGAACCTGAAAACAAGTACAGGGCATTGAAGGAACCCTATGCAGGAACGGCACAGAAAGACATTCAAGCTGAATTCAATGTCAAACATGGAGATGTGCTGGATGAAGAAAGCTGAAAATGTTCAAGACTACAATGAAAGTGGAGAATGAAATACTGACACTAAAAAGATACACTCACAAAAAATCCAGGCCTGGAGCAGCACACTTGGTATGACAAGAAAGCTAAAGCCAATCCATAGCAGTAACAAAAGAGGATTTTGTGGAGAACACTAAGTTTAACAAAGAAAATGAATGTTGACAACTTTACTCCAGTTAACAGTTGTTTTTCTGAATTTAAATTGTGACATAAGCTTATCTACAACTGTTCATTGTGCACATGTTTTCAACAAGTCACCAACACATATAAAAAAAAATGAGTTTCTGGACCAGCACTTCCGTCTTGTAGAGAAGGAACAATTTTTAAGAATGAAGCAACTGTCATTGAAATTTATTTTCAAAACTTATTGATGATTATATGTAGTTAGCAGTGCTTGAGACTATATATTCTGTTACGATATTAAGATTATGGGCAGTTTGCCAAGAAAAACAAGTTTTAGGATTCTGTTATTCACTTTTTTTTTTATAAACTGGTAATCACTGATGCACACAGGCATTAAAAAATGACAAAATTACACACTATTCCACAACATACAGTATGTATACTACTCATACCATACACATACACACCATGGCCCAATATCATCTTGGTTTAGTTATGCTGACAACCTGTGCTCAAACTTTACACAAGCCTAGAGGTATTGACATTAACGTTTAATACAGCTTATTAAACCATGACGAAAATAGAGTGAAACTTCAAAAGGATGTAGACAGATTGGTAGAATCGGAGGATAAACAGCAGATAAGATTTAATGTAAGGAACTGTGAAGTCATTTATTTTGGTTGGAATAACAGGCAGAGGGAATGCAAAACAAGGATTCAATGTCTTTTTCTGAAGAAGGGTCCAGGCCCAAAACATCAGCTTTCCTGCTCCTCTGATGCTGCCTGGCCCGCTGTGTTCATCCAGCTCTGCACCTTGTTATCTCAATGTCAAAGGAGATGCATGAGCAGGTGAATCTCTGGATATATGTGCGGAAAGCATTGATGGTGACAGAGCAGTGACAGATGGTGAGAGAGGAGATAAAAGGCATATAGGATCCTTGTTTATAAATAGGAGAATAGAGTACAAAGGCAAGAAAGTCATGTTAACCCTGTATAGCAAGAATTAAGTTTTTCATTCCTGACAACCAGTTACGTAGATAGATGGCAGGAGTTAGGATTATTCTCATTGGAGAAAAAAGTTGACAGGAGATTTGATAGAACATACTAAAATAATCAGGGGTCGAGACAGAGAAGCTAATGAGAAACGTTCTCATTGGTGGAGGATTGAAAACCAGAGCATCTTGGTTAAACATGATTGGTAAACAAAGTCATGGTGACATTAGGAAAATATTTTTTATGTGATTATGATCTGGAAGACACGTTATGAAGGTCTTAGATGAAGCAGATTCAACTTTCAAAAGAGAAGCAAATTATTTTCTGAAGGGGAAGAATTTTGAGAGTAACAGGGAAAAGACAGGGATGTGGTACAAATTAAATTGCTCTGGGAGAGCACTATCATTGACAATGGCAAGCCAAATGTGCTACTCTATGGGTTACATTCAGTTTACAGGAAGGCAAAATACTTGGATTACTTTGACAAAAGAGTAAGGGAGTGATACTAATTGGACAGCACTTGACCAGGTGGCCAAATTATCTCAAACAAGAACGGTGGCAAAACTCAAAAGGTGTGGCAGCATGTGTGAAGGAAAAAAGAACCTTTTCCTTTGATTTGATATATCTAGTGTCTATCAATTAGTGTTTGTTATTTTGTTATTAGTGAAAAGATACATCTTAAATGGCAACTCACCACTGCCTAGCTAGAATTTTGCCACGCCACTTGTGAAAAGTATTTAAAAAATGGAGCTGCTTCTGAATCTCAATTGGCCTTGACAGACCTCTCAACTGATTCTGCCACAGATTTCATCGTAGCCCAGGTAAATATCACCCCTACAAGATTCCATTCTTATAAATGTTTCCAGTCCTTTCACAAGACTGCTATCAATCAACAATTGATGCTGTGCCATGTTATCAAGTTACAGCACCAACAATCAAAAATATAGCCAAGTGTTAGGTTTAAAACTAATCTCAAATGTGAAAGGGCTGAAAGAGAAGCAGAGGTGTATGGAACAAATTCCAGAGCTTAGCTTAATGCATAGCCCCAGACGGTGGAGTTGGTAAAATCAGAGAAGTTCAACAGGTTAAAATAGGAAGAGCTCAGTTGTTTTGGAGGTTCCAGCACTAGATAACAGAGGCAGAGAGAGGTGAGATAACAAGGTGTAGAGCTGGATGAACACAGCAGACCAAGAATACTGATGTTTCATGTCTAGACCCGAAATGTCAGCTTTCGTGCTCCTCTGATGCTTCTTGGTCAGCTGTGTTCATCCAGCTCAACACCTTGTTATCTCAGATTCTCCAGCATTCGCAGTTCCTACTATCTCTAGAAAGCGGTAAGGTCATTTGGGGATTTGACAGAAGATTGGATGTTTTAAGATTAAAGTATTATTTAACACAGACACAGGTAGGTAGATTAGCAGGAATATGTATGAATGGTGAATTGAGCTTGTAGCAAGTTAGGGCATGGCAGCGGAGTTTTGGAGGCTCAATTTTGCAGAGGGTAGTATGAGACAAGGCAAAATTGCACTCTGGAAGCACACGGTGGAACCTAACATTGCTTTAAATGACAGATACAAGTATTGTTCCACACTAGTGAGATGAGAAGCATTGAATTCTCTCAACACTTTTTAAATACATTATTGTATAACATGAAATGGCAGGTATTTTCATAATGAAACCAACCCCGTTCTTTGAACAATAGGTACAGACAATGTGCTGATTGAGCCCAATTAAAAACAATTGCTTTTGATTAGTTCTTAAAAGACTAGTTCACAACAAAAGAATACAGAACTGAAGTGCAACATATAACACTTGCAATGATGTGTGGAGTTTAACCTATGTCGATCAAGCGATATGTTCTATCACCACATCGAATAAAACCAAAATATAATGAGAACAAAAGAATGAATAAATATACTTGTGCAATGATGTGTGGAGTTTATCCTACATATATCAAGCAATGTGTTCTATCACCACATAGAATAAAACCAAAATATAATGAGAACAAAAGGACTAATAAATATACTTGTGCTTTGTCATGCTCCATAGTCATTGCTTTCGAAGTATGTGAAACTAAAATTGCCAGGACTGTCAAAATTTTCATTCAACAGATTATCTTATCACAAGAAAATAGGGAGTCATTACAGTTGACCCAACACTAATGTCTCCCAGAAGTCCGAAATAGTGTCTCATATCATCAAGGCACAATTACACCTACAATGAATAATTGGTGACTTTAGCATAATCACTCCAAGTTAATTTAGGAGTAATCAGATGATACAATTTATGTTTTCTTTATTGCTCAATTTAACCTTCAACAGATGGACATGAAAAACCCTTTCAGGCAGCAAAGGACACTACATTTAGCTGCAGAATCACCCACATACTTTTCTTTATCGACTTTCGAACAACTACCTTTTAATTGCTTAATTCACTATCCATGTTATGTCACTGCTCCGGATTGCTGACGGCATCACAGCACAGTACTCCCATATTTGGGATCATCAAATGTATCAGCTGAGAGATAATTTTTATTAACTCTACCCATGGGACCACTTAAGAACTAATGTAGCATCTCATCCTCTTTAACAAAAAAGGACACCACTTACAAATGTTCAAATGAGTTGCTGCTATGTTTTTGAGGAGTACTTTAAACCTTAAGGTCTTAAATAAATTTTTGTTGTCCATTCACCAAGGTAAAACACTTTTGAAATTAAATACTTCAAAAAGTAATAAATATCTATTCTCAGCTTTGCTCATGGCAGTACATAACCCTTTCTGGCTCATTATAAAGGCCACAGGACATCAGGCAATCAAGAATTATTTCTCTAACAGACGCTGGGTCACTGAGTTTAGTCAAGGCTTAGTTAGGTAGATTTGTGATAGACGAGGGAGCCAAGGGTTATGATGGGCAAACAGGAAAGTGGAGTTAAGACCAAAACCAGAACAGCCATTATGTAATTGAATGGCAGAGCATGTTCAAAGAGCCTAAAGTCATGTGTTCCAATAAAAATCCAACAGATATTACATATAGTCAAGAAATAGCTCCAACTGTTGAACTGCATTACAATTCAGCAAACAGAAAGAACTGTAGGACCCCTGAAATCTTCAAACATAACAACACTTTACAACCAAGGGATTAAAATGCAGTACAACAACCAATTTGCAAAAGACAACGTTTTATAAAGAGTAAAGGAATCAATTATCACTTAATCTGCTATTACTGATGGTGTAACTAAAGGAGGAACATTGACACAGAAACTTTTATATCCACGTGGGCAGGCGACAGGAACTTTTTTAATGTCTCATTTGACAGATACTACAAGCCCTCTGAACTTCACCAAAGTGCCAGCTGAGAGCTCATTTTCAAGTCTATAGTGAAACTTTATCTCTTCACCTCAGAATCAGAGGCAAAGTACATCCAACTTACAGTTCATACCTTACATGTGTTCCGAAGAGGGGTCACCGGACTCAAAATGTTAACTCTTGTTTCTTTCCCAACAAATACTCCCAGAACTGTTGAGTTTCTCCAGCAATTTTGGTTTCAGTTTGTTCATTATAATTATTGCTTTGGTTCTGTGTTTTGAAGGTAACAAAAGCAGTAAACATAAGCAAAAAACTATTGATAAAATCATATAACTTGTCGTCTTTACCATCACTTCCAACACGTATTCACAACAGCCACCACAGCTTTTTTACAAAATGCAGAGGCTCACTACAAGAGGAATGAATTTAACTGCAGAACAATGTATTCCTACTTCCTGACCTATGCATGATCTAATCGAGGGCTAAAGCATTTTTCCACAGAAAAGAATGGCCAATACAAGCCATTTCAGACACCAATGTTCTGAATTTCCCGGTCGTCAATTATTGTGGTGCGCTTCTCTGTGCATATGTTGCCCCATCTCTGTACCATACCTATAGCAAATGCAATTACAATGGTACCATGGAATTCATTAACACAGCAATCAGGCAATGAGAAAGTACATCCCACCAACCATGGGTACTATTGAAGAGAATCCTAACCCTATGGAATATAAAACTCTTAGTAAAACAGGAGCCTGAAACAAACAAAAACAAGATTAAAGAATTGGACAGGAGAGCTCATGCAGTATGAAATACAACACAAAGCAAAACCATGAAAGCTCATTTCCTAACCTCAGGATGACTCAACTGCTACAGAGGACATGAAGATCATTCCAAGGCGTAGGCAGTGTTGTAATGCAGAAAAGCAGCCAAATTTCTGTGTAACAAGTAGGAATGAGATTATTGCTCAATGAATTTGTTTGTTGAGGGATGATTTTTGCCATGACTCAAGACAGTAGGGGCAGAATCTTCTCAGCACTTGAATGACAGGTTATGACAGGAAATTTTGAGAAAATCAGATGAGATGTCCAGTACGGCCTTCCTAAGGTTGAGATCAAAATGTCCCATTTTTCAAACAAACAGATAAGATGAGATGAGCAAGAGGACTAATTACACGGATTATCATTTATTGTCATCTGCATCATGACCTAATTTTACCGCACATTCTCCTACCGACTGGAAAGAAATTAGACATCAAGGAGGTCAATGCGGTCACAAAGTGACTCCAGCTTGCCACTTGCTGCTCTAGACCTACATCTTGGACACGAGCCACCAGTATCTCGTAGCACACTCCATTGTGCAGTAATAGCTTGACCCCACATCTACAGAGCTTCAGACCTTCCACAACCGCAATCGCTATAAACCAGCCTTGGCACATCTCTGGTCCACTTTGTGTTCACTGCTCCACTTCAGTACTGTAGTTTTGAGTGCGGCTTTTATTGTAATGTTGTTGTCAGGACATCCTACTTGCAGGGACAGATATCCAGTTCATGGTTTGGATTAGGGTGTATCTCAGGGCTCCTCACCCACTGTTTAGAATTCAGTCACTTTGCACCTATTTAACACTCACAGCATCCTTGCCTTGCCTTGCCCTGTCCTTTTAATGCAGACACAAAGCTAGCCATTGTGTAATAGCCATCAGCAGTCAGCAGTAAAGGGGCTGGACATGTTGCCGTACAGCACAGTGTTACATCAACCTCACATCTGCAGCACATGCCAATCACAGCTCATGTGCTTCAGCCAGATGATCTAAGGGAAATAGACCTCAATTGTGTCATTCTTCAGTGTGAGGTACATGGCACAGAAGGTCTAAGACAGTCTCCATTTTCAGTCCAGGTGGTTTAACATGGTCAGTCAGCCACTCAGGGTGGTGCCAGTCAAGATCCTTTCCTCACAGTGGGTAAAGAGCCACTGTACCACCTGCCTTAGACCTTTCTGTCCTGTTGTGGGCCATTTTCTCCCAGAATTAGACAACAGGAGGGACTGAGTGATGGAGTAGATGGGGCGGAAATAGTGAGGTGCCCAGAGTGTGAAAGTAGGAGGTGCAGAGGCCATGGAGGTGGAAATTAGGTGGGTCGGAGCAAATGAGAGCAAATGTCACAGGGAGAATGGTAGAGAATGACCATGACAGAAGTGGGCAGAGTGAGTGTGAGCTTGCAGAGAGAAAAAGTGGCTTTTACCCTGACCATGTAGAAAGGTAATTGATGCTCTTTTTAAAATCCTAAACTAACTGTGGATGCAGGGCATTCTAAAAAAGAAACAGAAATTGCTGGACAAAGAATTACTGAAGCAATTCTGAAGAGGGGACAAATGAGCCAAATATTAACTCTGATTTATCTCCACAGATGTTGCGAGACCTGCTGTGTTTCTCCAACAATTTCTGTTTTTAAATTCACTGAATTCATACTACATTGAAAAGCATTCTTTTGTGCAATTGAGACTGCTCTGATCTAGTGATATGGCTTCTTCTGTCAATCCTTTGGGAAGTGGTTGGCTCTTATTTGCACTACCCTATTCACCAGGATCTGCAGGTCATTGTCCACAAAGCAAGCACCAATTTCTACTTCTGAGGAAGGGTCACCCCGGATCTGTAACGTTAACTCTAATTTTTCTCTTCACAGATGCTGCCAGACCTGCTGAGCTTTACCAGCAACTTTTGTTTTTGTTCCTGATTTACGGCATCCGCAGCTCTTTTGGTTTTTACCAATTTCCACTTTTCAGCTATGTCTGGTGCAAACATCACAAACCATACTGAGCAGCTATAATCTGCCATTGTTGGACTGGATGCATAAAGGCCTTATAGATATGGCACCAACACAAGACATCCAGGATGCACCGGCCGTGGTGAACATTTATGCAATGGTTAGTGGGAGAATTGGGTAAGCTCGGACAAGTGGAGGAGAATGCTACCTAGTTCATGATACCTAGCAAATTTGGGATGAGAGAGTGAGAAAACACGATAGGCCTCATGGAGAGAAACCCTCCATGAAACTCAACAGAAATGACACTTACTTGATTTGTGATGGGATTCAGCAGAAAGGCTGTTTGTTCTAAATTACTATTTTATCATCTTTGTAGCTTAAGACTTCATTCAAAAGATAATACCTCCGACATTGCAGTGCTGCATCAGTATTCCATTCATGTGTCAATCTCAATTTTATGCTCGAGACTCTGGGCAGGCCTTGACTGCACAGTGTTTTGGCTTGAAGGTGAACTGAGTTTACCATGTTAAAAATATTCACAGGAAACCATTGAAGAGTTGAATAGTGGAGCAAGATCCTTAAGTTAACAAGATAAAAAGTAATCAAATGATAGCAAATGCATCAAATTGCTTAGTCTTTTCTGTATTCATGAAGGAAATGGGTGTAATAGTAAAAGAGAAATGGAATTCTGCCAGGTGTAGCAAAAGTTGCAGGAAATGGCAAACTGAATAAAAGAACGAAACTGCAGAGAGGGTGATTGCTGATCACCTGAAAACTGGAGTCTATGAGTAGAGGAGTATTAACATCATGGTGACAAAATATAGCAAGATACAACATACAAATTAGGAGGTGGAGACCACTCAGTTCCATAGGCCTGCTCTACTATTCAATATGATTATGGCTGATTTGATTAATCCACCTTTCTGCCTACACCTGATAACTCTTCAGACTTTGCTTATTAAGAATCTATGTACTTCTGCTTCAAAAACATTCAAAGGGTCTCAACTTCCACTGCCTTTTGAAAAGTATTCTAAACTCTCTCAATGCTCTCTGATAAAAAAAACTCTTAATTTCTGTCTTTGAACTACTTTGAAACAATCAGTTCTAGATTCTCCGACAACAGAAAATAATACTTACATACACACCCTGCCAAAACTCTTCAGGGTATTGTACTCATTGTACTTGAACTCTTATTCTTCTACACTCCAGCGAATTGAAGCACAGCCTGTCTAACCTTTCCATATAAGACCCCACCCCTCACAGGCATTATACTGTTTAACCTTTTATGAGCTGCTTTCACCATACTTACATTCTTCCCTAAATAAGGAGACTAGTACCACGCACAGTAGGCCAAATGTGGTCTCTCCAATGCCCTCTACAACTAAAACATAACCTTGGAAAATTGTTACAGTACAGGAGACTATTTGTACATTTATGTCTACAATGAGCATTGGGATTTAGTTCCATTTGCCTACCTTTTCCCTTTATCCTTGTTTCTATTCAAATAATCATCAAATGTGCTCTGGAATGCTTCAACTGATTGTGCCATCACTATTCCTGGCAGTGCATTCCAGATCTAAACTACTCGTGCCAAAATGTTTTTTTAGAACACCACATTTTATGTATCATATGAAATATGTGCACTCTCAATGTCGATATATTTACAAGTAGGAACAGTTTCTCCCTATCTATTCTATCCAGACAGAAAATTATTCTGAAAACTTCCATTAGAATCTCCTTCTGGCCTTGGTCTCTCCATGGAGAACTGTTCCCAACTCTCCAATATATCCTCAATATTGACATTTCTAATTGGTGGCATCATTTCTGTAAATCTCCCCTGCACTTTCTCCAATGCATTCACATTCTTCCTATAGGATAGTACCCAGAACAGTACACAACATTACAGCTTTTACATTTAGCGTAACCTGCTTACACTTGTACTTTTTGACCCTATCAATAAAGACAAGGAAACTATATACTTTATTAACTGATCTCTCCACCTGACCTGCCACCTTCAGTGAACTATACACATACACACTCAGGTTGCACTGGTCCTGTAACCCCTTATGTATTGTGAAACCCCAGTTTTAGTGTCTGTCCATGTTCTTCTGACCACAACGCATTACTTTATACTTCTCCACATTCAACTTCATCTGTCTCCTATCTGCCAATAACTTCTCCATGGCCTTTTAGAGTTCCAAATCATCCTCTTCACATTTTATAATGCTTTCAAGCTTTGTATCATTGACAAACTTTAAAATTGTCCCCAAAACACAAAAAAAGTAGGTAATTTATCCATACATAAACAAAAATCTAGGGTTCTAACATTGACCTGTGGAGAAGTTAACCATAAACCTTCCTCCCAGCCCAAAAATTAACCATTGATACTACTGCTCCCTTTAACTCAGTCAATTTTGCATCCATGTTGCTATTGTCCATCTTACTTCATGAGAAATATTATTTTTCACAAGTCTGGTGTCTGGTATTGTACCAATTACCTTTTGAAAGTCCATGTACATGACAGTGACAGTATTACAATCATCAGGCTGTTAACTCTTCAAATAACTCTAACAAGTTAGTCAAACATAAGTTGACTCTTTATAAATCCATGCTGATTGTTAAACAACACACCATTTTCAACGTGACTAACAATTCTATCTCAAAAATTGTTTTCTGAAGCTTCCCCACCACAACTGTATCCTCAAAAATACCCCAACTGACACTCAATCAACAGGGCCCACCTCATTTCAAAGAACTAGGTCCAACAATACATCCTTTCTAGTCAGAATGGGATACTAAAAGCATGTGTCCAATCATGCTACCACTGTCCAAGCCTACATTTGAGTAAAACCCTGAATTATATGCATCATAATATTAGCATATCTCTGTAATTTGTTCCTTTAAATCCTTCCAACTAGTTCTTGATCTATAGATTACACCAAGCAATGAACTTGAACCCCTTTTTTTAATCTCAAGCTCTAGCCAGATTGATTATGTCCTTGAACCATCTGAAGCCTGGCCTTTCTCCAGAGTTACAATGGCCTCCTTAACCAATATTATTACACCTCCTCCATTCCTATTTTTTTCTGAATATCTTGTATGTAGTAATATTTAATATCAAGTACTACCTCTCTTTCAGCTAAGTCTCAGTTATTGTCACAATATCATATTTCCACATGGCATTCTGTGCGTGTAACTCCCAATCCTATGTGCTGTACTCTGTGTTGACATGTAATTCTTCCCTAATCCTGATTTAGCTTTCACTACTTTCTTTCTAACTCTGACTTTACCGATTGAATTTCTATTCTCTATATAGTGCAATTCATCTCTCCAAATCTTTTGTGTACGCTGCTATTCTTCTCTAATATTCCCTGTTGGTTGGCACACCGGTACAAAGTTAGTTTTAAACTCCTCCTAACAGCACAAACAAAATATCCACAAGGAACTCAGTCTCAGCTTTGTTCAGGTGCAACCCCTCCAGCTTGTACAGCTATCATCTTCCCCAGAGCCAGTTCAAGTCTCCCAGGAACCTGCCGTCCTGCCTCATGCACCATTTTTCCAGCTACACATACATCTGCCTTATACTTCAATTTTTGTACTCATTTGTACGTACCACTGAGAGCATTCTGAAGATTATTACTTTGATGCCTGGCTCACTAATTTTCTATTTAGCTCCCAAAGTTCTAAGTGCAGTACCACATGACCTTTCCTATCCAAGTCATTACTCCCAGGGTTGATTACAGCTTTCCGACTGTTCACTCTTCCCTGAAAGAATGTCTTACAGCTGTTCTATGATATCCTTGACCCTGGAATCTGGAAGGCAACACATCATCGTGGAGTCATGCCTACGGATACAGAACCACCTGACCATTCCCTAATGAATGAATCCTGGATAACTATTGATTTTCCTTTCTTCAACAGGTCCTCCTGTACTGCCAAGTAATTCATGCTACCACAAACCTGGATCTGTTGGCACTCCCCTGAGGGAGCAGTGCTGTCACCAGGTTCCAAAACAGAAAACTGGCATTGCAGGGTGTCCTGCACCAGCTACTTGCACCTTGGATTGCCTAATGGGCATCTGTTCCCTTTCTGCCTCCATACTATATGTTACATTTAATCTAGTTTGGATTGCTTATCTGACTTTATTATATTGGAGACCGATATCCATTTCAACCCCTGACTCCCACAGCTACTTATAATACACATCCTCCAACCCACCTGACTGCAAAAATGCCATCCCCATTCCCAATTCCTTCGCCTCCGCCACATCTGCTCCCAGGATGAGGTATTCTACTCCCGTACATCTCAGATGTCCTCGTTTTTCAAGGACCACAACCTCCCCCCCTCAGTGATCGAGAACGTCCTCAACCATGTCTCCCGCATTTCCCGCAACTCATCCCTCACACCTGCTCCCCGCAATAACAACCAAAACAGAATCCCCCTCATCCTCACGTACCACCCCACCAACCTCCAGATGCAACGTATCATCCTCCGACACTTCCGCCATCTGCAATCCGACCCCACCACCAAAGACATTTTTCCCTCCCCACCCTTATCTGCTTTCCGGAGGGACCACTCTCTCCGGGACTCCCTTGTCCGCTCCACACTCCCCTCCAGCCCCACCACACCCGGCACTTTTCCCTGCAACCGCAGGAAGTGCTACACCTGCCCCTACACCTCCCACCTCACCCCCATCCCAGGCCCCAAGAAGACTTTCCACATCAAGCAGATGTTGACCTGCACATCTGCCAATGTGGTATACTGTATCCGCTGTTCCCGTTGTGGCCTCCTCTACATCGGGGAAACCAAACGGAGGCTTGGGGACCGCTTTGCGGAACACCTACGCTCGGTTTGCACTAAAAAACTGCCCCTCCCAGTCGCGAACCATTTCAACTCCCCCTCCCATTCCTCAGATGACATGTCCATCCTGAGCCTCCTGCAGTGCCACAACGATGTTACCCGAAGGTTGCAGGAACAGCACCTCATATTCCACTTGGGAACCCTGCAGCCCAATGGTATCAATGTGGACTTCACAAGCTTCAAAATCTCCCAACCGCATCCCAACACCAGCCCAGCTTGTCCCCGCCTCCCTAACCTGGCCTTCCTCCCACCTATCCCCATCCCCATCTCCTACCTCCTAGCCTCATCCCACGCCCCCCCTTGACCTGTCCGTCCTCCCTGGACTGACCTATCCCATCCCCAACTCCCCACCTACACTCACCTTTGCTGGCTCCATCCCCGCCTCTCTGACCTGTCTGTCTCCTCTCCACGTATTTTCTTCTCTATCCTTCTTCTATCTACCTCCCCCTCTCTCCCTATTTATTTCAGAACCCCCTTCCCCTCCACCTTTCTGAAGAAGGGTCTAGGCCTGAAACGTCAGCCTTCCTGCTCCTCTGATGCTGCTTGGCCTGCTGTGCTCATCCAGCTCTATACTTTGTTATCTCTATTATATTGGTACTGGCTTTCCCTTATTTCTGATGTTTCATTGTTAAATCCACGTATAGCCACTTCACATAGCTAATTTACAGCAATTTAAAGACATCCCACTAAAGCAGTTCTTTCCAGAAACTAATGATTTCACAGATTTTCTGTGATGTTTCCATTGTTCTTATCACTCTGTCTATAAATTCGACGTAGGGCAGTTCCAAACAGTTGAATGATGCATCTCCCTGACTCCTTGAGAAGTGGAGAGCCTCACTAATTATGAATAACATCCTTACCTTATTCAAGCATCCTCACAAAAATGATATTATATAATCATATTAAGTTTCCAACATAGAAAGTAGAAGTAGGAATAGGCTATGGGTCCTTTCAAGCCTGATCCACTTTTTAGAGAGATCATTGGTAATCATGCAATTTTTTCCTGCTCTCTCCCCATACTCTTTTAACCTATTAGACCTAAGGACTATAACTAACTCCTTCTTGAAAACAGTCAATGTTTTGGTCTTAATCACCTTCTGTGGTAGAGAAGTCCAGAGGCTCACCAGTTTCTGAAAAACATTTCCCCTCCTCTCAGTCCTAAATGGCCTACCCTGCATTCTTTGACCGTGACCTCTGGCCTCCCAGGCATTGCAACAGCCTTCTTGCAATTCCCCTGTCTAATCTTGTTCATATTTTATAGGTGTCTATGAGATGCCAATCATTCTTCTAAATTCCAGTGAATATATCTAAACCATTATCTCTTCATACATCAGTTCTGCCATCCTAGGAATATGTCTATTAAACATTTGTTATCCCTCCTCTATAGCCAGAACCTCCTTCCTCAGACAACAAGACCAAGACTGCACACAATACTCCAGGTGTGGTCTCACCAAAGTCCTGTACAATTACAGAAAGACATCCCTGCCCCTGCAGTCGTATCCTTTTGCTATGAAGGCCAATGTACCTCTACCTTCAAATAAAACAAAGAGCAGCAGATCGTAGAAATCTAAAACAAACATGCAAATTGCTGGAGAAACTCAACATGCCCGGCGGCATCTGTGGAGGTGCCATTTACTTTCTTCACCATCTGCTGTACCTGCTACTTCCGGTGCCTGGTGTACAAGCACACCCAGATCTCATGACGCATTTCTCTTTCCTAATCTATTGTCATTTAGACAGCAATCTGTCTTCCTGTTTTTGTGACTAAAGTGGATAACCTCACATTTATCCTCGCTTTACTTGTCAAGCATTTGCCCACTCACACATCGAGGCCAAATCACAATGAAGCATCTCTGCATCCTCCCCACAGTTCACTCATCCAGCTTTCTGTGATCTGCAAACCTGGAGATATTACACTTAGCTCCCTCATTTAAATCATGAATATATATATGTGGTGAATAGCTGGGGTCCAAGCACTAATCCCTGTGGGTAACCAATTAGTCACTGCCTGCTAGTTAAAAAGACTGTTTATTCCTAGACTTTGTTTCCTGCCTGCCAACAAGTCTTCTATCCATCCCCAATCCCACGCACTTTGATTTTACACGCTAATCTCTTATGTGGAACCTTATCGAAAGTCTTCTCAAAGTCTAAGTAAATCACACCCACTGACTTCCCTTTATCAACATTATCAAGGTTACACCCTCAAAAATATTCAATAGATTTGATAAGTGTGATTTCCCTTTCATAAATCCATGCTGACTCTGTCTGATCCCGTTACTTCTGTGCAACTTACTTTCCAAACTATCCTTGTGTCATCAGATAGGACGACAAACACAGCTTTGGTTCCTACCTCTAAATCATTTATATAAACTGAAAATGTGGAGCTCCCAGTGGCACATCCATTTATTTTTGACTAACTGGTTGGCAATCTTCTAATCATGCCACTATATTATTATCCTGCATTATGAGGTTTAATTTTACACAAGCTTTGATATGGCTTTTTATCAAGTATGTTATGGAAGTCAAAGTATATCTACCAATTTCTCTTTATCCACAGGCATGATAGTTCTTCAAAGAATGCCATTAAATTAGTTAAACTTTTTAAATCTTTAATAAAACAGTGCTGACTCTGCCTAATTAGCTGGATGTTTTACTAAGTTCTTCGCCATAACATCTTAATTACACCTTTGAAAATATTTCCTTCAAAAGACGTGAAGCTAGCTGTCCTGTGCTTTCCTGCTTTACATCTCCCTTTTTGAATAAAAGAGTTACAATTTGCTATTTTCCAACCAAAAGGGAACCTTCTCTAAATCTCGGGAATTTTTGAAAATTGAAATCAATGCACAAGTTGTCTCATTAGCTACTTCTTTTGAGAATCTAGAATGAAGTGGCAAGATCGAGGGGCTTGTCCCGCATTGCCAACAATTTTCAAAGCAACATGCTTTAATTAGCTCAAATGTTAGATGGGTCAGAATTTGCTGTCAATTTAATTCTGGGTTTAATAGTATTCACTATTAATTACATGCAAATGATATGACAGCTCCTGTGGTACTGAAAATGTACAGTTAAATGTTACGATACAAAGTTTACTTCCAAGTTGTTAGATTGGTAAAAAAACCGTGGGCAGTCTGGCTTATCACTGTAATGCACTGAACGTTGTGAGCTTCTTGTGTTTGTATGGTAGATAGAAATTAAACCAACTGATGATAAAAAGGATCTAGCTATGAGGAGTTTAAATATTGATCTATTAGTAGTCATTTGTTGTTAAGTAATATCGAAGATACTAACAATTAACTATTAATTAAAAAGCATGGAGCTCCACTCCTTAAACTATTAAAAATTTCAGGAAGGCTTTTAAAATGCAACATTTTAAATGCAATTTTCTATTCCTAGTTTTTCAATCAATCATTCCCTTTACTCGCTCTCTTAACCCTTTTTTTTCTTTTTTTTTCCCCTTACGGTCCCTGATTTGACATTGAATTCACCTTCTCATTCTATTTCCCAATACCCATATTTTACTGGTCAGGAGAAACTCTGTCCAATCAAGTCACTGGTGCCTTGTTTCTCACTGCACTGCTAGCAGCTGAGATATTTAGTAATTTAATGCAACAAAATCAGTTTGAGCTGAAGGGGTAAATATGACAAATGGCAAGCAACATGAGCCCTGCTGCAGCAGGTTCAGGCCCAATAATGCCCACCGAGCAACTACAGTCAATTCTGGTCATACATTGCCTATTACAAATGCATCTATGCAGGTTTATGGAAAAAATCCTGAGATACTTCTTCAAAGCAAAGCAGAGTTCACCCGAGCTCCTGTGGCTATAAATATTTTTGCTCAGCTTGTAGAGATGTGTTATGATACACATCTGGAACCTGTGCAACTTGAACTCTGGCCTTCTGGCCCAAAAGGTGGGGATGTTGATTTGATTTGAAAAGAGCGAGGAATATAAAGTTACGGCTGCAAAGAAGCTGCACAAACAGCAAGATCAACGTCAGATTTGAAATTTGAAAGTCTATTCAGGAGTTTAATAACAGCAGGAAGAAGTTGTTCTTGAAACTGTCGGTATATGTGTTTAAGCTTTTGTACCCTCTGCCTGACGGAAGAGGTTGGAAGAAATTATAACCAGAGTTGGAGGGGTCTTTCCAAGGCAGCAAGAAGTGTAGATGGAGTCAATGGATAGAAAGTTGGCTTGTGTGATGGACTGGGCTGTGTTCACAACTCTTTGTAGCTTTTTACTGTTCTGGGCAGAGCAGTTGCCACACCAAGTCGTAATGAATTCAGATGGAATTTGTATTTCTATGGTGCAGCTATAAAAGTTGGTGAGAATCTTTAAAGACATGCCGAATTTCCTTAGCCTGCTGAGGAAGAAGCAGCATTATTGTGCTTTCTTGACTGTCACATCAATGTGGGTGGTCCAGGACAGATTGCTGGTATTCATAACTCCGAGGAATTTGATGCTGTCAACCATCTCCACCTCAGTTCCACTGGTGTAGATAGGAGGCGTGTTCTCCTCCTTGCTTCCTGAAGTCAATCGCACGCTCTTTTGTTTTGCTGACATTGAGGGAGAGATTGTTATCTTTACACCAAGCACTCTATCTCTTTCCTGTAATCTGCCTCGTTGTTATTTATTAACCGGCCTCCATTGATACTGTCATCGGCAAACTTGTAGTTGGAGCTCAAACAAAATTTGGCCACACCCTCACGAGTGCACAGGGAGTACAGATTCTTGTGAGATGCTGGTGTTGAGGATTGTCATGGAGGAGGGGCTGTGGCCTATCCTCATGATTTGTGGTCTGTGGGTCAGGAAGTCGAGGATCCAGTTGCACAGCATGGAGCACAGGCATGGGTCTCAGAGTTTGGAGATTAGTTTGGGTAGGATTCTCGTGATGAAGGCAGAACTGCAGTCAATAAGTAGAAGCCTGATGTAAGTATCTTTATTATCCATATGTTACAGGGATGAGTGTATTGCTAGGGAAAGGACGTCTGCTGTGGACCTGTTGCACCGGTACGCAAATTGCAAGGGATCGAGGCAGGCTGGGAGGCTAGAGTAGATATGAGCCAAGAATAACCTTTTGAAGCATTTCATAATTATACAGGTCAGATCCACTGGGCGATAGACATTGAGGCACGTTGCACGTGTTTTCTTTGGAACTGGGATGATGGTGGTCTTCTTGAAGCAGGTAGGGACTTCAGTTTGTAGCAAGGAGAAGTTAAAGAGGTCAGCAAATATTCCCAACAGCTGGTCCATACAGGATCGGAGTACAGAGCTGGGGATTCCATCAGTCCAGTCGCTTTTCATGGGTTCACGCTCAAGAAGGCCAATCTGACATCTGCACAGATGATTGCGGGAACAGGAGCATCTGAGGCTGTTGGGGCAGGTGACACTGATCTTCTGTTTGAACCGTGTTTAAAATGCATTGAGCCTATCAGGGAGAAATGTATCATTGTCTACTGTTCTGTTCTGCTTCATTTTGTAGAGTTATGTCGTGCAGATGTTGCTACAGATGATGGGTGTCCACATGGTGAGTTTGGGTCTCTAATTTAGTTTAGTATTGCATCTTGGCATCTCTAATGGCCTTACTACCACTGCACCACAAGACCCCCTAAAAACAACAAAAGCCTTCCCGGGCCTGTAGAAACTTGTATTCAATCCGTTCGGACACGTCACGACAACTGTCTTGGCAGGTAGGACTTGGACCAAACCTTCTGACCTGAGGTAGGGACACTACCACTGCACCACGAGAGCTCCTTCCTGGGCCTGTATTATTCTCTCAAGTTATTCCACTTGTACATTTTAAATATTCATGCTGTTAGTGAGGTTTTGTTTCTGCATACATTCATTGTTATTACGACTACACTTTCAGCCAATGGACAAGATTCTAGCAGTAATCTGTTGACTTTGAATAGTTTAGAGAAATGAATAGTGCTTTTTAAATGAAAGTTTTTGTTTGCCCTTGACTGAAGTTTAGGTTAAAACTGTCGAAAAATTTCCCATGTACAAAGTTGAAGGGTCTTACTAACACCAATTTATAATTTATTTAAGTTATCATTCACATTTAATTTGCATATTTCACCATGTCAAGGCTCAGGATGAAACGACCAGCTTTAGGTCACTTCTGTGAAGTATTAGTCAATCAAATACATGTTGCTGATGTACTGTTTCACTTTAATCCCCGAGAGGAGACAGTGACTCTTTAATTCTCATCTTAAATTCACTGCAAATATTAATATCATTCAGAAAGTATTCAAAGGAATTATAAGGTGTTTTGGAGCCCAAAGTACTACAAATACAGGTGCAGTTTCTATTTTATCAATCTTTCCATTCTGATATGTACATTTGTTGTCTTGTTTCCATTTATAGAACATGAGAATTCTGGTCAGGAATTCAAACCACAGCAGGAACTAAATATACAAGGGAATATCAAAGCCTCTGTTAACCCAATTTACTCAATCCTGGAACTCCTGTGGTGACGTTCATGATATATTCACAACATCTACTTGGTCACTCTCCCAAATCCTCAAACTGCCTTAAAAGGTAGAAAGTCTATGTCTCAACACCTCAGACTTCAATGAAGAGACTTCTGTATAGTATAAACACTATGTGGAACAGTAAGCTGAATTTTCTGTTGGTGCACTATGTAATTCTATTCTATGCATTAAATATCCTTGTAAGTTGTGATGTTCAGCCACAATTGCACAAAATCCAATCAGATAAATTACTATCGTCTGAAAATATTTTACATTCCTAAAAGATGCATGGATTAACAACTTCAAAGCTCATTATTTTCTGTTTCCCAGAGGCTTATTATGGTCCTTTCGGTGCTGTTGGTTTCATTGATATCACACATATTGATATCACATAAACAAAATAAATTTCCCTTGCTGTGATGTATCAGCTGTCATATGTGGGCTAGCTTTGCCGTTAGTTTGACTTTGGATTCTCCCACGCGTGTAGCTTGACAGGCACAAATTGGGTCAAAAATGTGGTAGCACAGTTGATATTATGTCCCATGTCAAAACAAATTGGCTAAGATGAGCAACAACGCATCACAATGTAAGAGAGGTAAAGGAGCAAAAAAAAAAGGGCTTGCTTCTAGACAGATCCATCTCTGACACCAGTCCACATTGCAGCTCAACAAATTGCTTCAAAAAAAGCTAAAATACAAGATGTCACTAATTTATTTACCCCTAGCTCTTTATCCCTGATTATTTAGATAACTCTATGTCAACACTGATGTACAGATAAATCAAGGTTAGCACTAGATTAGAAGAATCCAAAATCTAAATAAAACAGAGCTGAGGCTCTTCGCAATCCAAAACAGCATCAAATGACACACAAAAAAAAGTTATGTTTCAACACCTTATTGGAGATGAATAAGAAAAAGTTGTTCTCTTTGCGGGCTTCAATATCCTTTGAAGATTGGAGCATGTACACTTTCCAAGCTTTCTTGTCTTGTGTGAAAAAAAAACAGACTTGTTCAAATCAGATATTTCCAAAGATGTACCACTTATCGCTCTCTATAAAACATTTGATGATTGACATCTCTGTGTCTAGTCTGCAAAAACAAATTAGCAACAAAGTTCAACAGGTGCCATTCTGTCAGGATTTTCAATGTTGTGATTTATTGAAGACCACAACGTAACATGCCATTATGCGTTTAGTCTTTATAGAATGAAAATTAGGAAGCTAAGTATGACTAAATCAAGTCAAAATTTAAATAACAAAAATAGATGTAGCAGAGAAGTAGAATAACTTTATTTTTAAACAATTGGCTTTTACTATGGAGTATATTATGAACAATAGAAGTCGGCTAAACCAGGAGAACTCTGCTTACTGTTTGTTTCATTATTATGTGTAATTGAAAATCAGAACCCATATCTTACAAATTGTGTGTGAATGTTGAATATTAATTATAATGAGCATGTTCATCTTTATCCATTTTGTGTGGGAACAACAATTACATTCAAATTAGCAATGATTATCAAGTGAGCAGAACACAAGCACACACACACAAGCGCGCACACACACACACGCGCGCACACACACAAGCGCGCACGCACACACTTTACTTATAACAGATTAGATGAAGCACAGGCTGTATTTTTTGCACTTAATATGGAGCCATCTGAAACTGAGGTATTGACACAAATTTTTTTGGAATTTAAAATGGTAACATTTAAACATTATGTTCGAACTGCATAGGGTGTACCCAAGAACCCTATGCCACATCTGTGGAAATAGAAATTGAGTGATTTGTAGTTCCCAAATGTCCTGAAAATCTTGCTGCTGGCAATGCTACGTTTATTGACAATTAGAAACTATGATGAATTATTTTCCTAATTAAGTGGCTTACTAGGGCACAAAGTATCATAGTCTGACTAGACTCATGTAAAGGGCAGATGGTGGCTCACAGCACCAGGGACCCAGGCTTGATTCCAGACTCGGGTGACTGTCAGTGTGGAGTTTGCACATTCTCCCTGCGTCTGCATTGGTTTCCTAAGGGTGTTCTGGTTTCTTCCCACAGTCCAAAGAGGTGCAGGTTAGGTGAACTGACCATGCTAAATTGCTCACAGTGTCCAGCAATGTGCAGATAAGGTGGATTATGGCAAGTGCTGAAGAAAAAGATAGGGTAAGGGCTGCGCCTGGGTGGGATGCACTTTGGAGGATCAGTGTCGACTCAAATCGCTGAATGGCCTGCTTCTCACTGTAGGTATTCCCTGATTCTATAAGAGACAGGCCAGAAAGACAGCAGCTCATCTACCCATCAGCCAACCAGTTTGTGTTTTTATGACAATGAATTAATTTATACAATAGCAACCCTGAACTTGTTGTATTTATCTGACTCACTGCCAGCTATTTGTGATTTGAACTCAACTCCTGAGCTGCTAACAATATGCCTTCTGAGTCAGATGATCTCATACCAACCTCGGAATTTCTGTGCAGGTCAAATACAAATCAGCTTTAAATCAACACACAAATGAATTTAAATCCTCTGTTCAACGAAGTGACTGCATGCAACAGAAAAACCAGGAAGTTAACTCCTAGCCCTGTTTCATAACTATGACACATGAAAACATACTTTTAATGTTAACTGACAAAATTGACAAATTTTCAACCTTTTTAAAGTTATGATAATTTAGATGAAATTAAAATAATTTCCATGTTCTCATACAGATGGAACAAATATATGAATCAAACAACAGCGTACAATATCGTACTCAGAAGTGCAGTAAATATCACTATCTTATAGAATGGTACATTGTGTGTATTGTGGTCTTGCTTAAAAGCAGGTAGCTTTTATCCAGTTGATCACTGGGTTTAATCATTTTGGATGGTGAAATGTATTTTTAAAAATTTATATCAGCTTGTCTTTCAGAATTATCTGTTGTTAAATCCTTCATCACAAATTAAATCCTCAGAGATCTTTTGTAGCAGCAATTCATGGCCTCCTCCATCAAGCTAACAAAAGAGCATTGGCCAGTTTTATGAATTCTTGTTACTTGTCTGGGAGTTTTACCTGTTCAGAGTAGATTTTGTAAAACAGTGGGTATACTTCCCACATTATTATAAACTTGACCTTGACATCTTTACCCCATCAACATAAATGAAAAAGATTCCCAAAACATGTTTAGAAGTTCAATTTATTGTGCATGTGCATAAAAGGCATAAGACCCCCTACATATTTGTTTGCAATGTCTTGCCAGAAATACTACTGAATAAATAATTTACCTAGTTTTGGCAATTTCCCTTGCCATTCTTCTTCAAGAGAGCACTCCAAATTGTCCAAGCAGAATAGTTACAGAAAAACCTGACTATAATTAATAACTTAGTAAAATGTTGATATTGTCAGTAGAGTTGCAAGCTCACACTCAATATTACCTCCTGACTCCTTCTCACAAGATAAAGATGTTGAGTTAATACCTTGGAGTTTTAAATCTATGGAAAGAAACTCACAAAGACATTCTTACAATAAAGTTCAGACAAAGAGGAATCTGCAATACAGATGATACGCATTTCAAAAGAAATAATGGTAAAATAAACTTTGTTGATAGTAACCTCTTTATTTTTATCTACCATTCTAATTTGCAGTTTGAACATATCGCCGATGGAAGAATCTAGATAATTAATATAAAATTAATTGATATTTCCCGAGCAGACAGGAAAATAAAAATTCTCAGTACATGCTTTGGCAAGTAGATTTTTTTTTGCACCTTTCAAAAGAAGCACAGCGATTACAAAACAGCATCCCAGCAACGATTCCCTTAGATGTCAAATGTAATGCTAATTTATAGAAACATATGGACTGAAGAGTATTTCTTAAATTTTATCTGATGTGGGATCTTTAAATCACACTCAAGAATCAAGGCCAGAATGCAGGGTCAATACAAAGTCTAAAAGCATACAGCAATAATAACCTGTAAGGAGCAAGGTATGTATACAGAGTGTGAGTGTTGCTACAAACAACTGAATGCAGTCACACAGACAGGGCAAGATGCACCTTGCCTGTGCAATGAAGGGCAGTTAATACCTTGAGATAATAATTAAATGAGATGAAACAGCAATTAGACCAGTCCTTGTCAACACAATAAATAGGTGCAAACAAGTTCCAGGTATATCTAGGATGCACATAAAATCTGCTAGCTAGCTGGGTAACTGCATGTATGAAACCATGATAAGCTGAGAAACTGTAACAAGTGAGCTGACTGAGTTGAGTAAAAATATATGAACCTTGTATCCATGACTGGAGAGACTGAGTCTAGACAGCTCAGAGCAGCTAGCTGGAGTCTTGGATTCTCTTATGCTCCTGAATTCAAAACTCAAATAATACCAAGATCTTTATTGTATCTCTTCTGCACCATCAATTCCTAAATAACCACAAAGAAACATTATTTATTGATTTGGAAGCTGCAAATGCCCTGGCAATGTTCAAAGGCATTCATTTTAAATGCTTTGTCATTTTTCTCCTTTAACAGTGCAGGGCCATAGTATTATCAAAGTTATCACATGCAAGTAAATGCATTCCAATTACCATACTATGAACCTGATATCATAAGTAAAGCGCGATATCAAATAAGCCTAACCCTTTGGGTACGGAATGTTCCTTGTGATATGCTAAATCCAGTTTTTGTTCGAGCATCGATAGAAACAATTCCTTGTATATTTCTATAATGGTTTAATTTAAATTGGAATTAGCAAAATAATACAAGCAGCAAGTAACAATAGTTGTGAATTCATTGTATTTTTAAACTGAAAGTACATTTCCTCTTCTGGAAGATTACGGAAGTAGGGGTTACTGTTTAAAAATAAGGTTCAACCATTTAAGACAGACATGAGCAATGTGTAACTCTATGGAACTCGCAACCTCATTTGGTGGAAACAGAGTTTTTCAATATATTTAAAGCAGAGGTAAGTAGATTCTCACTAAGCAAAAGGTCATTGGGAGTAGGCAGGGATGCAGAGTAGTCAGACCAGTCGCAGCCTTATGGAATAGTGGGGAGGCTCAAGGGGCTGAATGGCCTATTCCTTCACCTAATTTGTGAGATTGTACTAGTTCCTGGTCTTAGCTTGCCAAACATTACATCATATCCAGAAAGCTGCAATCTCCCAATCAGTCCGTGTGCTATGTTTCTTGAGATTTCTTTGAGCTTTACTGGACCACAGCAAGCCGAGGAATGAAATGTGAGCATGACAACAAAACAGTAAGTGAAAATAGCTGGATTTTCAAGTCATGTTATAGTTCAAGTGGAGATGGGTTGCAAGGTAATCATCCGATTTTCATTTGAACTCTCCAAAAAAGAAAATTCTGCATTATGAGCGGTGAGCAGTATACTTAATTGACAGAAGTATATGTAAAGTTGATGCTTCTGCTGAAAAGAGTGATTGAGGCCTTTGCCAGTCAAGGACAACAAGGTACAAGGGCAAGTGTTAGACCTCCTATGACTGCATGCAAACGTGTTGGATCTTTCTTCAATTTTTCAGTCATCTGATCTCAACATTGCACCTGGGCCATAAATACAATCCCCATTTCGTATTTCTTTTTTATTGTCATGGACTATGTCGAGTCTTGCTGTTCATATTTTTGCTTTTGGGCAAAGGTGTCTCTGATATTTACACTCTCGTCATTTCCTTTTGTCTCTTTACCAAAACCACTACCATTCCCATTTCCTTTTGTTCCATAACATTTTTGTCATTTAACTTCTCCCACTCACTAACCTATCTAAGCCATTCCCAATTATTGCACTTCCAATCCCCTGCCCGCCCCTCCCCCGACCCCCCACATTTCAATGGTGCAGAGTGATTACATTTCTATTTCCTTTAATTCTGAAGGCTTTGTATTCAAATCATTAGCTCTGTTTTTCTCTGCAAAGAGGCTGCAGAATTGCTAAGTATTTCCAGCACTTTGTATAGATATTTCAGGTCTCCATCATGCACTTTATTTTTCAGTTCTATAGCTGCAATTCTCTGACTTGCAACTTCAGTGTGGGGACAAGTGGTGGCTAGCTTGCTGCCTACAACAACAAGAAAGCTCACTGAATTGCAAACCAATGCATTTGTTTGGAGTTGACTGGCCAACTGCTCAGTGGATCATAGACCCTCCCAGCCCTCCTCTCAAAAATATTGGAGTCCCAAGTTGCTGGCCAATCAGAGACTGGAAGCCTCTGGGTCCTAAAGCCTATCAATAGAGTCCTGGCCTTCATGGTCGAATGGTGGGAAGGAAGTTAAGTGGTTCACTTTTGCTTTTTCATGGGGTAGGGAGTTGAGGGAGGAGAGGAAGTTTGTTAGAGGGGAAGAGCAAGGGGTGGCTTTCAGAGGCCGCCTGCTTGGCCCCCATCTGTGCTTCCAATTACTCCAATAATGGGGCAAGTATGGCATGCCATCAGCCTAGCAGGCAGTTTACCTCATTCTCCTGATCTGGAAACCAGCCAAGACCAGGAAAGCAGATACTGGGGTGTTAGCAAGGTGAGGCCCTTAAAGTCTTGTTGATTGACCATCTAATTGCATTGATTGCTGGCAATTCAAGACAGTCCCTGGTGAACCATCCTACCCAGCTTATGGGGTCTTGCGGCACAGTCGTAGTCTCCATACCTCTGGGCTGGAAGATCCGGTTTAAAGACCCCACCTGCTCTGGAGGTGTATCACAGGATGTCTGAACAGATTGATTGTAATAAGTTAACAGCACTTTGCTGGTGAGGTGGCAAGAGATAGACAAATATTTCTCCAAGGCCAGCTCGCTCAATTATTTGCTCTTTCCCCCTTCTCACTTACCACCTTCAGGGAGGGGAATAAACCACCCTATGTTGGTTTCTGAATTATCAGTTTCTGTGCATTGAATCAGTTTGTTTTTAAGCTTTGGTCGATGCTGGATGGGATAAGTGCCCGGACTGATGGTTCACCCTTATGAGCACAATATTAGAAAGAAAATCATCAGCATTGCGAGATTATCACAAATAATCTACCAAATCTCACAGAATTACCTGCTGGTATTGTGGAAACTGCATGTTTTGCTCTGGCAATAAGTTTCTTTTTCATATCCTCCCACTAACACCACCACTAAATTAGTTAATACTTATGGCAGATCCATGTTGAATAAATATTGTACCAAAAAGTAAAAACTTACAATTATGTCTCGTTATTAGCCGTAATATTAGCCTTGATCAAATGGCAGAGTAGACTTGATGAGCCAAATGGCCTAATTCTGTTCCCATATCTTATGGTGTCATAAATTGGTCCAAAATGTATGTGAGAAATGTAGTAAAGCAGGGAAACACAGGAATCCACAAACAGAAGTGGGATAAACCTTAGATAATCTTTTTTCTACTGTGTTGACTAAGGAACACATGTTGGCTAGGACTGTAGTACAATTCTCCTGCTCTTTTTCAACATATTTTATATTTATCTAAGAAAGAAGAGATGGCCTTGGTAGATCATTTCATCTGTAAGGCAAGCCCACCAACAGCGTGGCCCTCCTTCAAAAACACCACATTGAAGTGTTAGCCTGGATTCTGTATTCGATTCTCCAGACAGCAACTTCAACCCACGAGTTTCTCAATCAGTGTTGATAGAATGATCTCCGAACAACCCACAGCTAACACCTGAAGTACTCCCGTGCATTTATTATTTAAATTAACTAAAGCTCAGCAGGGTTGACAATTTTAACCTGATTATTTGATTTCCCATAGTGAAAGTCAGCTGCATTTCATTTTGAATACTCATTAAAAGTCTTAATTGGCCTCAGTGAAAAATAACAGGGTTTTCACAAAAAGGGCACAAAGTTTTTGACTTTTATTTCGTTTCTTTTGAGGAGCGCACAATGAACTACAATAAAGTTAGAAAAATAAACTGGTTCATTCAGCATAACTTCTAGCATTCACACCCATCACCGCATTAATTGTACCTAGCTGCAGGTAAACTTCCAAATGAAACAAAGCAACATAATGTGACACTTTCCAAATTTAGAGTTCTGGGGTTTTGCTGCTAAGTATGGAAGAAAAGTTTTTAAGCTTTGAAAAGGATATTAGATCCAACTTCTTAAGACCACCAAGTTTGGCAATTATTTTTCTCCCTGATGAAAGCATGACATTCACCTTTATCCCCCCTTTATGTTTCAAGTCCATTGTTCTCTAAAATGGATTATTTATAGTAGCGTCATGAGAAGTAACTAGATAATCAACTCAATTAATTATCAGGACGGATGACTAAGAGTTTGGACAATGATGTAGATTTTGAAGGAGGGCAGCAAGGCCGAGGAGTTGATCACTTCTAATGGGTGAAGGGAAAGGAAATATAATGAGCTGAGAATTAGAGAAATGGAGAGTCGCAGACCATAGAAAGTGTGAAGCCAAAGGGTGTTAAATATAAACAACAATACATAGTTGTGGAGGCACCGAAATGAATGGACGGCTATTTTAAATCTGACTATGTATGAATTAGAAGACAATATAGGTCAGTGGAGAAAGATAAGGGAGCTGTACTTCTTCTGTCAGCTCAAAATCATTACCTCCCCATAAGTTATCCTTAGAAATTAGTAAAGTGAGCTATCAGTCATGAAAATCTCACCAATTTTATCAATTGTGTGAATGCTTAGAAATGGAAACAAGCCCATATGAAGCAGTTCTAGTCCCTGTGCAAGGAGTTTACATGGGTCTCATGCTGTCATATTCCAAGTATAATTGATCCAAGAAATAGCAAGAGCTCTGTTTATGACCAATATTAAAGGTCAAATTTTCATGTGTTGAAACTTACACCAGACCAAATTTGGCTCCTATTGTTGCTCTAAAATCCTGGTGACTGTTGGATGGATGCCTCACAGTACCGTTCTTGGTCTGGGCACTAGTACCTATTATTCAAACACTATCTCATCTCCTTTGGTGTTAAAAGGTGCAACTTTCTATCTGCCACAGAGGTTGGCTGGGAGCAATGATGAATATCACTGAAAATGACTTATGACAAAGCTGGGACTACTGGTGTATTGGAGGTCATTACTAGAGGTTGGGGGTAGGGGTAAGGCAAGTGTTGGGTGGTGGGGGATATCAACGGCAGACTTGGAACATAAGACTTCCAAACAGGAATACGCAACTTGGCCCATTGAGCCTGCTCCACCATTCAAAAAGATTCAGCAGCTGAAACAGTTTCTACTGTCAACTTATTGGTGGTAGCTCCCAATGATGGATTAATCAGAATAGATCTGGGAATGAGTGAAAATTATTTTATTTCACTTTACAACATTACAGGTTTTAGCTCTTTGTAGTCTGATCCAGGCAACAGTTCTGCAACTAGCTTAGTGTCAATACAGTGTAGAGCTGGAGTAACATAGCAGGTCAGGCAGCATCAGAGGAGCTGGAAAGTCGACTTTCCCATCAGAACAAACCACAAGGTTGCAAGTGTTAACTTTGATGTGTTGTTGTTCCTGCTCCTATGATGCTGCCTGGCCTGCTGTGTTCATCCAGCTCCACACCTTGTTATCACAAAGTTATTCATGCTTGAATTCCTTGTGACGACCTTTTTCCAGTCTCCTCTTTGACACTGCAGAAGCAATGAGTCATCACCTCTTTTGAGAGTTAACTGGGCTATCCTCGAATCCTTGGATGGTTTAATTATCCTTTTTTAATCGATTCTTAAGATGATGTAGTCTGATTGCCTATTTTGGTTGCAGTTGAATCCACAAAAGAAGTCATGTGGGTACTGAGAGATACATGGAAGACTTATTGCATCTATTTTAAAAAGCAAATAAGTTTTCCTCACAAAATATATAACAATAAGGATGTATATTCATGATATCTACAGCAGAATTCTTGCTTTTGTTAACTATGTTGTTTTTTATAAAGAGCAGAATACCGTGTGCCTCATTAATCACTGATTGAATAGGTACTGCCACCTTCAATAAATTGTGCACAAACACACCATGTTCCTTCGTTCCTACATGCCCTTTATAATTATCTCCTTCAAGAACAATACCAGGCAACTCATAGGTACTATTTTCTTGGCATTCTTCTGAATCACTTCCTGAATCTTCCCATCCCTTTTCTCTGATCCCTTAACATTAAAGACAGAATCTTCACTTACAATGTCACTGGACTCAAAATCCAGAGGTTAATTCTCTTGGAACACTGGTTCAAATCACACCATGCCAGCTGGTAGATTTACCTTCATGAATATACTCAAGTTAAAAAGTAAGAGTCGTTAATGGTGATCACAAAATTACTGTTGATTCTCACAAAAGCCCATCTACATTTTAATGGCCCTCAGGAAAAGGAGTTTACTGACTTTGAATAGTCTAACCTAAATGTGACTTCAGATCCATAACAATGTAGTTGACTCGCACTTGTTGGCTCAGCAAGCTAATCAATTCAAGAGTAATTAGAATTGGGCAATGAATGCTGTCCTTGACATCAACTCCCATGGAAGAATTTTTAAAAACCCTCTGTACTATCAAATCCACAATGGTAATGGGAGAGGAGGAAATCTATGAAGATAAAAAGGAAGAGGAGGATGTTGAACAAGGGAATTTCTTCTAAATTGGTTTGTGAGAATGTATAATGAGAAATAGCTACAGAGGGAATTAGAAATCATGTTGAATTCAACTGTGAATCTCTTGACTCGACTCATCTTGAACAATGGAGTGCACAGTAAGTATAGTAAATCCATCTCCCAAGAGAGCAGTGGAAATGATTCATATATCTTTTTAAAGCATCCGTGCAAAGGTTAAACACCCGCACTAATCTATGAGTCCTTGACTTGTGACCAACTGAAATGTCAAATAAATTGAGACTTGATCAGAATGTGCAGAGGCAAAGTCAAACAATTAATCTACCTGACTTGCCAGTATCACTGGCCCTTTACGTGACAGAGTCTGCAAATTGCACATTAGACTTATTAGCCTTCTAAGAACCCATTGAACAAGAGTGAAAACAAATCATATCCGACTCCAAGAAACTGCCTAACAATACGGATAAGTAAAATGTACTGCAATTCTACCAGAATTACATTTTGCAAAGCTGAAGAGTGTCTTCCAAGAGACAATTTGGGAGACATAAGGTCCATTTGTCCTCATTACGTTTTTATAACACATGGAATGTCTGGTGCATAACACCTTCAAGGAATAAACAATCATTAAGGACCATGAGAAGAAGAAAATCGTACTTTGCTGTTCCTGAATTTCTTTGTTGAAGCAATAATTTAAGATTGTTGTGAACCTTTCTACAGTTGAGTTGTCTGTAGCCTTTATATCTGCTCTCACTTGATTTTTTTTCCTACTGGCCACCAAAAAGAAAGTAGAGATGATGCCTTATCTCTTTGATCCTTTATACCTTCTCATCATGGTTTAAGATATAAAAGAATCTAACAAAATTCTCTCAATTTGTTACAGTGATCATCAAAAGCTTCTGTAGATGATTTGGAGTTGTAGTATGTCAAAGTTTGCACATGACACTAAGATGAGCGGTAGAGCAAAGTGTGCAGAGGACTCTGAAAGATTGCAGAAGGCTATAGATAATTTAAGTGAGTGGGCAAAGGTCTGGCAGATGGAGTACAATGTTGATAAATGTGAAGTTATCCATTTCGGTAGGAAAAACAATAAAAAGGACTACTATTTGAACAGTAACAAGTTGCAGCGGTCTTCTGTGCAGAGGGACCTAGGTGTCCTTGTGCATGAATCAGAGAAGATTGGTTTTCAGGTACAACAGGTAACTAAGAAGGCAAATTGAATTTTGTCCTTCATTGCTAGAGGGATTGAGTTTGAAAGCAAGGAGGTTATGTTGCAGCTGTATAGGGTGCTGGTGAGGCCACACTTGGAGTGCTGCGTACAATTCTGGTCTCCTTACTTGAGAAAGGATGTACTGGCACTGAAGGGGGTGCAGAGGAGATTCACTCAGTTGATCCCGGTGTTCAGAGGGTTGGCTTATTAGGACAGACCGAATAGACTGGGATTACATTATTAGAATATAGAAGAATGAGGGGGCATCTTATAGAAACATATAAAATTATGAAGGGAATAGATTAGATAGAATCAGGGAGGATGTTTCTACTAGTGGGTAAAACTAGAACAAGGGAGCATAGCCTCAAAATTAGGTGAAGCAGATTTAGGACTGAATTGAGGAGGAACTTCTTCACCCCAAGGGTTGTGAATCTGTGAAATTCCCTGCCCAGGTGGTAGTTGAGGCATTTTTTTTGAACAGTAAATGAATTATGACGACAGGGTGGGTAAGCGGAGCCAATGACCTTATTGAATGGCAGAGCGGACTCAAAGGGCCGATAGTCTGCACCTGCTTCTGGTTCTTATGTTTTCATGTTCTTGTTCTTATGTTCTATCACAGGACATTCTCCTTGTATATCAAACAGATTAGGACTGCACAGCCTTTTGCTTTGAGTGCTTAGAGAGCACATAAAAAAACCTTTGATGTTTTCATCTTTTCCAGGAATTGCAATTCCATCTCAACTGTATTTGTGCTTCTGAGTACTCCCAGACTTGGATAAAGACCCTTCCACGACACTGAGGTAATTGTAAAGATTTATTTTTTTGGCATTTATTATGTTCACATTAAATTATTGTTTTCGTAATTTTATGTTACTTTTATTTAAGATTCAACACAAAGCTTTCCATGAATATCAATTAAATAATTAGTCCAGGGTTTGTTTTCAGTTTTTAGAACTGATGAGTAACAAGGATAACAACTTTAAGCTTCAAATTTCAAGGTGGAATATAGTTGTTTGACCTTCTCTAGAATCTCACGTGATAGACAGGCAAAGTTTTCCTGCAGGTTTCCACGGTATTATTGAAAATATTCCAAACAAGTTTTTGAAAGAATAGACTCTATAGAGAGGTACTAAAATTCAGTGTACTAATCAGATCAACAGAGCCTCCTGGATAGAATTTATGTTTTTCTTATTGTGTTGCATGTAAAGAATATGTCATTTTGATATACTCCAAGCGATTGTAACAATTCAAATAATTTCATCATTCAGTTGAGAGTTTTAAAATAAAGAAGTTTGTTTATTATCTTATATTTTACCATGGCTAATCCACCCTACCTGCACATTCCTGCGACACAACAGCACAATTCAGCATGGCCAATCCACTTAACCTGCACATCTTTGGACTGTAGGAGGAAACTGGAGCACCTGGCAGAAATCCACACAGACACGGGGAGAACGTGCAAACTCCACACAGACAATTACCCAAGGCTGGAATTGAACCCGAGTCCCTGGGGCTTTCAGACAGCAATACGAACCACTGAGCCACCTTGCCACTAGAAAAACCAGTGTAAAAATTTAAAAACATGACGAGTCACTCACTCAACTCACACACACCATCATTCATAAAAAAGATTAAATACAGATGAAGAGATAAGTACAATGACAATGTATAATCATCTCAGTCTTTCTTTTGTGTCTAGCCAAGCAGTTTCTCAAATGAGTTGATGCCTTTGCAAGAGAGTGAAGGTTTTGAAAAACAGAGGATTTATAATAAGTTGCAAGGCTTTAATAGATGATTTGCCAGAGAATTGGTTCTCAGGTTACCTTCTATTTAAATAGGTTAGGGAGAGGCCTCATACTTTTGATCTATTACTGTTTATTGTCCTGGTTGATACTAGGTTGACCACATTTTTGCAGCTTTCTTGTGGTTAGCTTTTAAGAAATATAAATATTAACATGAAGTTTGCAAATACTAGGGCAGGACAAAAGAGAACCTGAGAATGAGAGTTTGTGTTTTGTTAAAAGAAATTCACATTGGATTTTATGATATGAAATTGTTTGTTTAATTATCAATACAGTTATATTAAATATCAATAACAGTTGAATTTACATAGCACTATATTACAATATTGGATATGCCTGATGTGTCCTACTCAGTGGATTTCTTTTTGGGGAAGAAAACCGATTTCCTCATGTTGCTTTCTCAGCTTCAGGAAAATTTCTCTTAAAACCCTTTTTTTAAATTGATAAACTAATCCATTCTCCAAAAAGTTCTGAATGCCTTCTCCATATTTAATCGATGACTAACCCACATTTTTTTTCAGATTTTCCTGAAATATATACATCCTACTAACAACAACCCTCAAGCACCGACATTTGGAATTGATTTCATATTAAATCTAATCATCTTTAGGTTAGAGTAACACTGGATCACAAACCCATCTACACACCATCCACCACAACTCCAGATCAAATACAGTGATAGGCATGATATTGAGCCTACCGCGTATTTCCAGTCAGACATACTCCAAAGTCCAGGCTTTTGGTTGGCGAGAGCAGAAAGTAAATATCTGGGTTGTAGATTATAAGAGCCAAGACCATTTCTAACAGTTTGAATACCTGTGTAATTCAACTGGGATAGGGAGTTGCATGAGAATGAGGAGCTGAGAGACTTTGGAGGTTGAGAGAGTGGGGAAAGGGGTGAGAGAGCTTGGTGGGGGTGAAAGAGAAGTGAGAGTGTGCAAGGAGGGTGACAGTATGGGCTAGATGGGAGACTGAAAGAAAAAAGGATATGGATAGGGTGAGAAAATGCAGGGAGTATTTAGGAGAGACAGTGGCAGGGAGAGTGGATGAGAAAAGTGGTCATGACAGTGCACTGGGGCAAGAGTAAAAAGATAGCATTGGAAGCAATGAGCAGGGTGGGGAATGGGTGTGTGGAAATTGTGTGTGAGATTATGGGTACAGTACAGTTTCCAGAACACAGAGGAGCATAGTGTTGTTTGGGAGAGTAAGCCACCAGAACATTAGCGATTATTGAGAATAACTGTGACAGTATGGCTTTTGGAGGGAGTTCCAGGGCTAGGGCCTCATGTGCTTTGTGGGGAACTGAATTTCAATGACATGAATAATGGGGAGTCAGCCAGGAAAATGGGAGATTGGGAAAATCAGACTCTTAACATTGAGAAAAAGATGTCAGATTCTACACCCAAGGTTTGAACAGTGAGATGTGGATCTTGTTATTGAGACGAGAGAGAAATATTTGCTTGCAATTGCGCCTCATTAGTACCTAATCTAACTCCATATATATGCAAATCCCTATTCTCCCATAAAATGAAGAGAAAATAGACATGAGCAGGTACTGGGCGACTTCAGTTTGTTTTGTGCTCCTTTGGGCCTCAATTTTGGACAGCAGTCCCCCACATGGGCTCTGTCGTACTCCATGGACAGCTACTGCATGCATTTCCCATCTATGAAGACATACTAGCCTCATCACATCATCATGGCACATTTCAGATCAATTTGGATTACAGTTCACCACTTCAATGCTGCACTTTGGAGTGCACAAGCATCTTATATTGCAATACACCTCAGGGCCCCTCGCTTGTTCTCTTAGCAATCACTCACTACACTGATATGGATGCTAACAGCATCTTTGCTTGCCAGGTCTTGCCTTTTTACACATTGCTATCTCAAGCAGTACTTATAGCCTCACAGTGTGTCTGTCTTGCCTTGCCTCTTACTGCAGAAATGAAGCCAGACAGCTTGGCATATTTACCAGCACTGACCAATCGAAGGTCTGATGTGATGCTTTCCATCGCCATGCTACATTAAAGTCACACCTGCACCATGTGGCAGCAGCTTATCTGGAAAATGCACAATTTGCTTCAACTAAATTGTCGTGTCCCAAAGTCTATAGGGTGTAGTCCTCAGTCAAGTCATGGGGAACTGCTGCCAGTCAAGGGCGTTGGAACAGTTCATCAAGAGAATCGTTCGTTATCAGTGCAGGAATTCAGACAATATTGGTCTGGCATTGAGAGTGGTAAGGGTTGGCTATTTCAGTGTTATGATGTTCCAATATGTGGGCCATCATTAGTCCTGCAGGTCCACCACAAACAGACATGTCATGCATGCTAAGTAAGTGGGTGACACGGTAACTCAGTGGTTAGTATTGCTGCCTCACAGCACCAGTGACCTAGGTTCGAATCACCCTTGGGTGACTGTCTGTGTGGAGTTTGCACATTCTCTCCGTGTCGGTGTGGGTTTCTGCTGGGTGCCACGGTTTCCACCCACAGTCCAAAGATGTGCAGGTTAGGTGGATTTGCCATGCTAAATTGCCCATTGTGTTTAGGGATGTGCAAGTTAGGTGTTTCAGGTCTGGGTAGGATGCTCTTTGGAGGGTTGGTGTGGACTTGATGGACCAAATGGCCTAACTCCATAATGTAGGGTTTTCTGAGGAGAAATCGGAAGCTCTGTAACCACAGGTCTGGTCACTTATCGGTCTGGGTTCTCTCTCCAAGTTGGTCAGGAGGGGTAGGTCATGGTCTGTTGTTCTATGCCCTCCATCAGGGAAAGAGTGCCACTCCATTAGACAGGGTTCAAACATAGTATGGCACTAAGGGCTGTTAGCCTGTGCAGTTTGATTCTTCTAGCTGCAGTTACAGTCAATATTCCCTCTAATGCATGCACAGTAACTCCAAAGGTCCCCCTGTGCTTTGAAAGACTGCACAGAATAAAAATAGTGACAGCTGGAGTGACAATAACAATCAGACAAGGGACAATGTAAAGTGACAATACATTTATGAATGTGAGCTTTTATTTGTCATGACATGTAATCCACGTGCCCTCAGAAGTTTTTCATTTTCATTTCCCTCATACTATACTATACTAGACTCTGATTGTCTATTTGTGGCCGGCTGCAATTATACTTGGTGTAGAGTTGGGCTTTATATATGGTGCGAGCACTGGAAATCCTGGCAGTAGTGAGAATGTCTGCCAATGGCTAATGTATGATAGCTGACTTTTGACAAAATCCAGCCCATTGTGTCTAATACCTGTACATATCTCAGGTTAATCCCAATTGGATTTTAGAATATACATCGCATGCATATCATACATTGTTTTATTGTTTAATTTTGTGGTTTGTTCAAAACCATCGAATCTTGTGGTTGTGTTCTTCCACTAAGTACCTGGGATATTACACTTGGATGACTTTAGAAACACCCAGCTCTACATCAGGTCGTGGTCCCTAGCCAGATCATAATGTAAATTTGGCAGTCTGGCTCATAACATAAAACAGACAGTATTTACTATTTGCTTTATTGACACTAGTGTAGCTATTTTCTTTTCTGTTTATCTGAAACCAGAGGATCCCATAACTTTCTCCCCCCTTCACGGCAATTAACTGGGATTTCAAATTTTCCTATTCCACAACAAAAATTTTTGGTCCCTAACTAGATTGTAACAAAGTGGGTGCACATCCAGGATGAGATGTTGTAGGATCCACAACAGTATTAAGAACCTAGTTTTTTTTTTAGTTAGTTGGAGAATTGCACCCATTATGAGGGTTATTTGTATTTTAATAACTGCACAAAGACATGAAAATATGTGTTCTTACAGTTCTGTTGATGCATCAAGAAGAAATAGTTCACCTGATTTTGTCAACTCTATTTTCTATTACAGTACATTTTGAGTTTATACTTCGTAAGTTTGTATTTGTATTTCCTAAACAGGTAATATCAATGTTTCACAATGGCCAGAGTTTGCAAGGGACAGATAGAATATGTGATGGTGGGAACAGCAGGAGTGGTGGAGAGAGTTTGGGAATTGGAGAGTGTGGGGGTGTTAGAGAGATGGGAATGTGTGTATGGGAGCAACATTGGGAGGTTTGTACTGATGCAATTTCTTTGCAAGTTTTCTGTTTTCCATTGTTCAGTGGAATATTGCTTTAGCACTCCCATAACCAGTATCATATTTTGCACAATCTTTCCAAAAGCACAGAAAATTACAAGCAAGTTGCTGTATTCAGAAAATTAGGTTAATGGTGCCCTTGAACATAACGTACAACACCTACAAGCATATCACCTGATTTGAATGGAACTTTTAATTTCCTTTGTGCCTCACGTCCACATATTTTAACTGCCGTTCATTATGGAATGCCTGATTAATTTTTCAAAAAACAATGTTGATCTCAGTAATTTGTCGAGCAGAAACACAAATAGTATGATGCTTTCATCTAAGAAGAGAAATTTAATTACAGAACTACAAGCCATTTTGGTGCTCTGCCAGAGCTATTTGAAAGTCCAATTTTCTAGAACAATGAGTAATAATTTTGCTTTTATTTAACTCCATTATAAACAGTTTGCACTCTTAATTTTTGGGAGACTACATTCAGGCAGTGGTGATGCAATGGTTAGTCATTCAATCGACCATCATTTGTCTACAGCTGTAGTTCATTAAAATGTGTACAGTTGAATGCCTGATAAAATGGGCTTCATTCCTTCTTTTAGATCTTTGAATCTGCAAGATATTTTGTAGCTTGTGCAATCCTAGGCTAATGATACCCATTGCATAATGTCTACAATGTGCATGGTTATGATCTTCAAGGTGAAAGGGGAAACCCAGTCCCAATTAACACACACTAGGAGAATTAGTCGAAGCATTAATATTATGGTCAGGTCTCGTTTCCTTCTAATCCTCCAGCTCTGTCGATACCAAATGTTGCACAAGCTGTTTAGTTTTTTGTTCTGTTGACTGAAAGGACAGAGCTGTACAATGTGTGGTGTGTATATATGTTTATAAATAAGATTTAAAATTAGGGGGACGCAAAAACTGCATAAGTTGAGAAATTTTTTTTAACCTACCCACCTAGTCGGAAATTTAGGGTGGGACCTTCCACATCTGGGGTTGGTGGGACCAGAAATGGGAAGGGGTATTAATTAGGTGGGATGGTGGCATAACAAAAACCTGATGCCCTCCATCAGAATTAAGTTGTAAACTTCAACTCACACCTTGCTGCAAAAGGAGGCCTTTAAAGTAGTCAGTGAATGACATTACAGCAGCTCGTCTGTGGTATTTCAGATCCGAGTGCGTGTGTAAGATTCAGCCATCCAACTAGTTAACCAGTGCATTCAAACTGTCTGTTAGCACTCAAGTTGGGGTTGATGTTGGGACCTCCCTTGATGTGGACTAATCTGTGCATGATCAAGGCACTGGACAGAAAGCAGGGGGCGGTCACTAGTAGTCTCACCTCCGCCTATGCTTCTGACTCCCATGGCCATAACTGCTAACCGGGGAGAGCTGCACCAAAGAGCATTTCTACTTTCATGGTCAGGAGTCTGAGGGGTTGTTGTACCAACTGTAGCCATTGTCTCTTCTGTGGTCTAACAAGTCCTAGAGCTACTGGTCTTCAGATCTGAACGCAGCTAAGTGCCTGCTTGCTGGAAGATCCAGCAAGTTTCCACATTCTCCCGGCCTTGGGTTTACAACTCAGTGTGAAAATAGTTTGGTCCAGTCCTCACGTTCTCAACCTACCATTCAGTTCCCTCTCCAATGTTTCACCTGTCTGCTTCCAGTAGCTCACCTGTATGACACATTCTTTGTATGTTCTGTAAAACAGTATTTCCTTTCTCTGACTCATTGACATGCCCCTATGCTCAGGATTATTTGAGCTCAAAGCATATTTTTGGGGGTCAATTCTTCTGCAAATTTATGGGATCTGAATAACTCTTCCTCTGTCCTGCTCCCTTCATTTCCATTATGCATCTTGGTAATATCATCTAAAACACACAGACTGGTAGCTTCCAAGTCTAGTCCAATAGTACTCTTGTTTAACTGTCCCTCTACAATTCTCTTTCTCTCCACTGCTGTTTTCAGTTATTTCAACTGCTTGCTCATCATTTGCTTCTGTATAAACTGTAACCATCCCCATCTTCATAGCTACAAAAAAACAAAAAAAAAAGTATTCTAGATGTTGGAAATCTGAAACAAAAACAAAAATTGCTGGAAAATCTCAACAGGTTTGAAGGGTCACTGAACCAGAAACATTAACTCTGATTTCTCTCCACAGATGTTGCCAAACCAGCTCAGATTTTCTAGCAATTTCTGTTTTCATGTCTACAAAAACACTTTGACTCCTTGCAGCTCCTGTAATTCAAGTTATCTCTCTGGCCGCTACCTTAAGTCCACCTTTGAGATATAATTACTTCTCGCATTCAATTTTTCAATAAGTCCATTTACAGTGCCAATGCAGTTAGTCTTTTGCATGTAAATAAGTGGAACATTTTGGCAAATGGATCTTGTAAGTGATGCAAATTATTGATAAATGCATCCATAGCAAAAAATCAACATAAATCAATTAAGCAGTGCAGTATTTTAAAGAATATTCCCAGTTGCTGTTCAACTTGTGGATAGAATACCACAGCCTTTGCACATTTCAACTACAGTCATCCAGTTTCTCAGGGTTTATTCTTTCACAGGATATGGGCATCGCTGGCTACGCCAGCATTCGTTGCCCATCCCTAATTGCCCAGAGAGCGGTTGAGAATCAAAGACATTGCTGTGAGCTTGGAGTCACATGTAGGCCAGTATCCTCCCAAAATCAAACTTACTGCTCACCATTCCGTGTCCAAAACTTGAAAACATTCAAATTAATTCTCTTTTCTTCTTGTTCTTATCCTCATTCCCTTTTCTCTCATTCTCTGTTTCCATGTTCTGTAAAGTTCTTTAAGGTATCTCTTATGGTAGCAACACCAATTAAAATGAATTGCTGTGAATATTTTGTCTTGACTGATTTTCAGGTTTCTGTGGAGAATGAGTGTATCAGTACCACTCTACTGTGTGGAATATTTGGAGTACTTTGCTATACCATAATACTGTTTTTCCTTCTTTCCATTCAGCCTCATGTTTGTTTCTTTGAGTCAGATAAAAATCAAATCAGATATAAACTTCTTATGCCTGTTTAAGCCAACTACATGGCTTCTTTGCTAATGGGACAGATTACACCTCAATAGATGAAGACGGAGAGAACCAGCTGAGAAATTGGACTGAGGTTTTTTGTGGGTTAACCACTGAATTGTCAATTAATTGCATTATCTTGCATCTCTACCCATGACCAATAATCTGTCCCACCTAGGCTGGAGACTATGTAGAACAGTACTACTTGTCTTTATTGCTGTACTGAAATACCATCTGAGAATATGGGCTGGATTTAATGATATCAGTGGCTCTCACCAGTACACCTGAAAGCAGGGGCAACCTACTGTAGTCGATAGTAGACTGTATTGAGAACACTGATTGGTCCTGGAGGGGTTGGGGGAGTTAGCAAAGCCATCCTCAACTTCCATCTTCATTATATCATACCTCACTGGATCAGTGTAATGGAAATCAAGCCCACTATTCCAAAATTCATCACAAAAACATCTTAATATATTTGTTTTCAGGAACCAACTTGACAGGATTTCTGTACTCAACAAAAACTGCTATTTATTATAAGTAAATAGACTCTAGCTACAGGTAAACATTTAGGTAACATTGGTATATAACTGTACTAATTAAAACTTCAAACTCCCCTTACACAGTCAGCTAGAGACAAAAAAAAATGGTGTTATGGGTGGAGGGAGAGTAGGGAAAACAGTTGAAGTTTTGACAAAGTTTGATGCCATTGTCTGTGGATGAGGGGTAACTGCAGCTTGTTCCCTTGAAGAGAGTGTCCTGAAATGCTGTTTTCTTCATAATCAATAATGGAAATCCTTCAGAATAAGCCATGAGCTGAATCCCCCAGAAACCATTCCAGTTGAAATATCGAGTTTTCCTGATGTCCAGCTTGTTTGGCAAGTTTGGCAGGATAGAAAGCTGAATATTACTGAGGAGAGTGATATTATTAGTGATATTATTGAGGCACTTAATATGTAATTATTGGCAAAGTGCCACTAGTGAGTGACAATCTCATCAGGCTACTTGTGAAAAGCACAAGAAATGCAGCAAGATGCTCCTGGCATTGTGATGAGCCTCAACAGAGTTCTGGGCCAACTCAAGGCCCTAGTAAGATTTTGCCAACACCATTGTCCTGATCTCATAGATCTCACATATCCTGCAGTGCATGATAGCCAACCAGAAGGCCATGAAATGTTTCTGGACAGCTATGAATGACTGGAAAATCCCCCACACCCCACTTCAAGTTTAGGTCAATTTCAATCACAAAAGCATTTGGCCACTTCTTGGCCAAATAAAATATTTTTATGTCTCAACATTTTTTGGCATTTTTGTCTTCTAAATTTTAATTGTAGTTATGAAATAACCATGTACAAAAACAAGCCAAGCATGTGTAAGTGAATAATTAACTTCCGCTATGTTGACTGCAACTTAAATTAGTTATTCAGAAATGAAAGGAAATCATGGGATCAGTGACATAAAAAGAAACTCACTGTCAGCTTACATTTCCTTTGGTGGTCTTAGCATAATATTCGCCAATATTGTGATCTGAAGTATATGCAATATAATTGCTAATTATTTCTTTTAGTTTTCATTCCAACAATAATTTTTCATTGTATTAGTGGTGTCATTCTGACTTTATATAGTATGAGTCTTTCTAGTAAGTCAGACAAAGCAGTCACAAAGATCGACTGCACAGAAAAAAGGCCTTTCTGCCCATCATGTCTACGCCAGTCAAAATAGCCACCTAACTATTCTAATCCAGCACTTGGCCCATACATCTTGTAGTGGAGCAGCTGTCTTAAGAACTACCACTGAAGGCCTTTAAAGACGACAGAAGTCAACAAACAGAGGAACTCAGCACAATGCAATGGTGACCAGATCAGAATGAGTGCTCAGTGTTTGAATGCACCATTGGGGTACATTTCTTTTAGCAGTGATTATCAGGCCACCAAGGACAGCAGTAATGCTTTACTTACCTTATGCTGCCAAACTTAAGAGTTGCCATAATATAAAGGAAACAATGAGCTGAATTTTACAGTTTTGTTTGATTAAGTGCAAGTCGTATCGAGTTTGGTGGAGCGATTCTCACCGTGATAACATGCGAGTTTTCTCACTGCATCTTAACAAACTCATTGCAATGATTGGTGTTTGAGCCCTCGCAGCGAGTCTGATTTTTGCCTGTTTTACCATGTGATGCTCCTGGAGCAACTCCTTACTCACTCAAGATCCCAGAATTGGCTGGCATCCCTGGCACTTGCACTGTATTTAAAAGGCCACTATGCATCCTGTCAAACATGGTCAGTCTGGAGTTGTCCTGCATGGTTGTTCATATTTGTCCCAAATGTGGAAGATGGGGAAATCAGCACCATGCTTTGTGGGCAAGTTCCTGGAGCTTCTGCTGGGTGGTGCGGTGCACAGGCAGGGCCTTTTTTTCCCTGTAGTACTAGCAGTAGAAGCAGCAACATCAAACCATGTCAACCTCATCCAAGGTTGCCACCTGGGTTACAGCAGTCTCAGGCATCTGAAGAAACGGCTAGCAATGTAGGAAGAAGGTAAACATCCTTGTCCACTCCGCCAGTAAAAGTACCACCATCAGGGGTGTGTGTAGTTGGTGTCCATAGAGCATGCTTGAGATGTTACTGTCATGTGTTCAGGTCTTTTGGAGCAGGCAGCAAGTTGAATCCACCAAGAATCTGCTCTGGTCTTCACACCATGTTTTACCCAAGGGCTAAATTGTACAGGGAGTTTGACTAGACCACAACTTTGGGCTATGAACAAGCCATTTAACATGCAACAGAGTGTCAATTGGGAACCTGCTGCTGCCCACCAGGAATCTCGCCATACAACTTGAGAAAAACATACAAGATGTGGAGAGATTATCTCAAAGTCAAGATGGAGCTTGCCGTTCATATCACCCAAGTCTGCCAGTCATCTTGCCAAAGCCATCATCACTCAGAACCTGATAAAACTCTATCCATAGATTTAGAACCTCCAAATACATTATTAAGTTCCAGGTAATTATGTTTGTTGTCTTAATTTTGTGCAATCACCTGCAAAGTTAAGTAATTTCAAGGCATACTTGAGATAAACTGTATCATTTTGGCAAACTCAATGAAAAACAGACAAAATTTCTCTGGCTGCTCACATTCAAATTTATCACTTCTTTTCAGCTTTTCACAGCATATTATCTCACATGGTGGAGCATTTCAGGAAGGTATGAAAACTGATGTAGTGATTTTTATTTTGCCAGCAATTAAAAATACATCCTCTACCTGCTAGGCGCTGAATATTATTTATAGTCACCACAGAGAACTGTGTCATGACAAAAAAGACGCTCAAAACAGAGTTCTGTGTGCAGTACACTTTCTTGATAACTTGACTGGTAGATTTCCTCCAGCCAAACCCCAAAGGAAGCTCAAAAGCTGCAAATCCCTTTATTAAAAAGATAGCTCCTGCAGCTATCTGGCATTTATTTTAAATGGAGATTGAATGGCAGATGAGAAAACCCATGAAAATGGCTGTCTCTGATGGTGTCAGGTTTCCACAGTTTTTCTGCTTTATGCTGCAGCTCTAGTGACTGGAAATGCATATCTAAAGTTGCCATGACTTATTGAATAGAACAATGCCTAAAGTCTCATCTCACTGGCTGCTGAAATGCTGTCTTCCTTAATGAATACAAGAGCCTGAGATTACTTGGTGGAGGAAATCTTTAAAAATCATACTCATGTAGCAAGAGTGTTCTTGTCCATGCACATGTTTGGATGGAGGCATCAAGACTGAGAAAGTAAATTGCTAAAACACATACTGAAAACAAAAATTTAACTTTTGAATTCCAACATCCTGTTATCTTGATGAAAACTAAATTTATTTGGTAAACATTCAAATTCGTGAATGTACAATAGTCTGCTCATGCTCAGCATACCTAAGAGCTATGGCAATTGCAACATTTTCTGTTGCTAGAAACAGCACTGCAAAGAGTAAATTTAGGCATACGATTGCTAGAACTATGATGAGAAAGGATTAAGGATTATCGTTGGCAAAGGTTATTCCAATAATGCTACTGTTTTAAATATATACATTGAATAGCCACCTACCTCAGTCAGAAACACATTGTAATATCGAAAGAGAAACTAAGCGTCCCATGTCGTTAGCCAAATATCCACCCAAAAGGAAAAGCCCCATTTGGACCAGTCTGAATACAGTATCAAACATCTTGAAGTCTCCCAGCCTGTACTGGTGTAATTTGTTTTTGTTCTTTTCAGATGTGGATTTGTACCGGAAGTAACCACAGGACAGGTTATTCTTTTGGCGTCATCAGAAATCCAGTTCTTTGAACTGGCACCGACTGTTTTCATTTTCAGTGCCGGCTTCAGCAATCTTATTGTACTGCTCCCATACCCTACCAGACATTATGCATAATTCTCAGCTGCTACATAGTGCCTGATGCAGCCATTTCCACCAATGAAAGTGTAGGATACCTTCCCATTCCTGGCTGTTACTTGCAGCTCCTGTTCACCTGACTCCCCAACCTTAGAGTTCTGGCACCATTCTGTCACAAAACTTAAAAGAAACATGACCTTGAGCTGATCTCAGATCTGATCTGACCATCAAGGATTTGTATTTATCCTCAAACCCACCAACATTTGGTGGTTATCACGGGACATTCGGGGTCCAGTTTTTTACTCTAGTAAATCAATTTAATGATTTTTCTCCCTTATTTACAAATGCAGACTCGTGGCACAGAGTCATACAACATGGAAACAGACCCTTTGGTCCAACCATTCCATGCCGAACATAATCCCAAACTAAACTAGTCCCACCTGCCTGCTTCTGGTCCATATCCCTCCAAACCTTTCCTATTCACGTATCTATCCAAATGTCTTTTAAATATTGTAATTGTACCCGCATCCATCACTTCCTCAGGAAGTTCATTCTACACGTGAACCACCCTCTGTGTAAAAAAACTGCCTCTGATGTCTTTTTTTTAAAATTTGTCTCCTGTCACATTAAAAATGTGCACCCTGTCTTGAAATCCCTCATCCTAGAGAAAATACAACTACCATTAACTCTATCTATACCTCTCATTATGTTATAAATTTCTATCACGTCATCTCTGAACCACTAATGCTCAAGTGAAAGAAGTCCCAGCCTATCCAGCCTTTCTTTTAACTCAAACCTTTCATTTCCTGCAACATCCTGGTAAATCTCTTCTGAATCCTCTCCAGCTTGATAATATCCTTCCTAGAACTGGGGGACCAGAATTGGACACTCCAGAAGAAGTCTCACCAGTGTCCTGTACAACCTGAACATGACACTTTTCAGCCCATTGACCCATTTGATCAAGATCCCTTTGTAATCTTAAGAAACCTTCTTCACCGTCTATTCTGGCACCAAATTTTGTGTCATCCACAAACTTACTCACCATGCCTTCCATATTCTCATCCAAATCATTTATATTAATGCAAAACAAAAGAGGACCCAGAAACGATCCCTGTGGAAAACTGCTAGTCACGGGCCTCCAGTCAGAAAAAGAACTCTCCACCATTACTCTCTGTCACCTGCCGTTAAGCCAATTATGCATCCAACAGGCAAGCTCAGCCTCAATCCCATGTGACCTAACTTTACTAATTAATCTAACATGCGGAATCTTGTCAAAGGCTTTACTAAAATAACAACGTCCACTGCTCTGCCATCAATCTTCTTAGTAACTTCCTCAAAAAACTCAAACAAATTTGAGACATGATTTTCCTCACACAGAACCATGCTGACTATCCTAATCAATTTTTGCCTCGCTAAAATCCATAAATCCTATCATTTATAAGCACCTTCAACAATTTACCCACAATCGAAGTCAGACTCTCAGATCTGTAGCTCCCCGGTTTCTCCCCACAATCTTTCTTAAAAAGTGGTACAACATTAGCCAACCTCCAGTAATCAGGAACCTCACCATTAGTTAGAGATGATGCAAAAATTTATGCAAGGGGTCTCGTAATTTCCTCCATTACTTCCCACAATGTTTTGGGATTCATTAGATCAGATCCTGGAGATTTATCCACCTTTATATTCTCTAAGGCCTCCTGAACTTCCTCTTCTGTCCTGTGAACTGTTTTTAAAACATCAAAGTTTATTTCTCTGCATTCTCTAAACTCCATTTTTTTCTCCACAGTGAAAACTGTCACAAAATATTCATTTAATATCTCTCCCATTTCCTGGGGTTCAACACAAAGATGACCTCCTTGATCTTCAAGAGGCCCTACCCTCTTGTTCTCAATGTATTTGTAGAATCTCTTTAGCTTATCCTTAGCATTGGCAGATAAGGTTACCTCAAATCCCCTCTTTGCCTTCCTGATTTCTTTCTTAAGAATGTCTTCTACACTCTTTATATTGATTAAGAGATTCATTTGAACCAAGTTGTCTATATCTAAAATAAGATTCTCTTCTTCTTGACTAGAACCTAATATCTTTATTCATCCATTGTTCCTTAATCTTACCAGCCTTACCCTTCACTCTAACAGGTACTAAATGCCTCTGAACTTTCATTGTCACACTGCTGAAAGCCTTCAAATTGTCAGACGTCCTTTTACCTGGAACAGTCTACTCTTGAAAGTTTTTGTCTCGTACCATTCAAATTTGCCTTACTCCAACTAAAATTTTAACTTTTATGGCAGGTTTATCCTTTTCCATAATCATTTTGAAACTAATAGAATTATGATTGCTAGACATAAAATGTTTCTCCATTTTTACTTCAGTCATCTGCCCTGCCTTAGTGCCCAAGAGAAGGTCTAGTTTTGCCTCTTCTCTGGTAGGATCATCCATATATTGATAAAGAAAATTTTCTTTCACACGTTTGACAAATTCTTCACCATCCAAACTTTTAACACTATGGTAGTGTCAGTTGATATTTGGAAAATTAAAATCCCCCATTATTACAACCTTACTGTGCGTGCATGTATCTGAGATCTCCCTACATATTTGTTTCTCAATTTCCCTCTTACTATAGGGGAGTGGGAAGGAGAGGGTTGGTGGTGCTACGGTACAATCCCATCAAAGTGATTTTTCCTTTCTTATTTGTAATTTCTATCCACATATTTTCACTGGACGATTTTCAGAATTACTGACCCTACTTACAGCAGTGATGTATTCCTTAAACAAAAATGCCACCTCCCCCAGCTCCACCCACCCTTTGTTGCCTCCTTTTCTATCCTTCCTATAGCATCTAAAACCAAGAAATTAGTTCTGAGAGATATCGTTCCGCTGTGACGCATATCTAGTTTTGAGCCACACAATTAAGTAAATATGGACTGTAGCATATACCTGTGTTCCATTCTGACACAGATTGCCACAGCCTGTTCAGCGGGCATTGCCTGGATATCTGGAAAGATTCCTATACAGACTCTTAAAATGAGCAAAATTGCATCCTGTTTCAGAATCCTTGAATGGTGAGTTTCCTCAATGGGCAGTTTCTGGCAACGGGCAGGAGCAAATTACTGCAGATTTTGGAATCTGTACTGAAAACAAAAAAATGCTGGAGATCACTGTGGGGTTTCATCTAGACTTGAAACATTACCTTGCTTTCTCTCCATAGGTGCTGCCTGAGCCCCTGTGATCTCCAGCAGTTTTCGTTTTCAGTCCTGACGATGGGCACACAGCTACCCTGAAAAGTCAATTAAGATACAGCGCAAAAAGTCTCTAAGCCTTATGATGGAAATTCAAACGTGGCCAGGGCAACATAAGATCCTTTCACATATCATTACCTCTAGAGTGCCTCAGGAATATATCTCCAGCTTCTGCCTCATCCATGTGCCTTGCTGATTTCACTTAAAGGCATGGATCAATTTCCATATGACACTAGCTAGATTTAACTCCCAATCCAAATGTTGCCTCTCATCCAGGTTACTTGTTTGATGTTCAGTTCTTGATAGGCAACAATTAAACACCTAAAAGATATATCCCAATCACATCATTAAGTAATACCCCTGTACTAATTCTATCCTATCACCACCGGTGTCTCAAACTGTTTGCAATGTCACCATCTAATCATCCCCCAAAAAGAACCTCTGACCCCCAAACTGTCTCTGTCAAAACACATTCACATCATTAACATCATTTGTCTCCAACTCTGCTTATTTTCTAGTGGAATTCTTCCAATGTTCTCAGGTAGCCTTCAGTACAATAAAATCATAGATTCCCTAGAGTGCAGAAAGAGGCTATTTGGCCCATCGAGTCAGTACCAACCCTCCAAAGAGTTTTCCACCCAGAGCCACCCCCAAACCTATCCCCATAATGCCACATTTACCATGGCCAATCTAGTAGTTAACCAGCAGACTACACTATCACATGATCCCTGGATACTGTGGGGTAATTTACCATAGCTAATATAATTAACTTGTACATCTTTGGACTGTGGGAGGAAACCCACACAGCCAGCAACCCAAACTTGGACTCAAACGCAAGTCCTTGGCGCTGTGAGACGGCGGTGCTAACCACACTGTAAATTTAAAATCATATGGCCGACTGTGTTCTATCTCAAAGTAAGTTCTGCAAAACAATCACCATTCACCTTATGAATAAACACTTACTCCCCAGTGCCTGCAATTTACAATAATCAAGCTCTTTTGTCTACACTTGATTCCCTCCCAACTTTGGAGCTTCCAGCAACTGAATACCTGCTCAGATTCTTTACTTCTCATACTTTGACATTCTGTCCATCCTTCAGCCCTTGATCCCCACATCAGTAGCTGTGCCTTCAAGTGCCCAGTGTGATACATTGGAAATCCTCCCTGAAATCTCACCACTCCTCTTTGCTCCTTCAAGAGTTGTGCATAACTTTTGAGTACTTTGTTTAAAACAGTCATAATATCACCTTCATTGGCTCAGTGTTCAATTTCAGCTGGATATGCTGTTCAGACCAGTAAGTGCTGCAAACGTTCTAGTTAATATTTTTCCTTCAACACCATGCAAATAGAAGTATAATTTTACAGTTATTTGTAAATTCTTACTATGTGAAAAATGGCCATACTGTTTTCTTACTTATCAGCATTAATTGCAATATGTGAAGCTGTGTGGGATGTTGGACCCTTATATAAATGCAATTTCTCGCTTTCCCACATTACCATTTCACAGCACAACTTTGGAAGAAAAAAAATTATTGATTTTAACCTATTAAAATATATCCACCATGTGTATTGATCCTTATTATGTAACTAGAACATAATATTGCCTTATCACCTGAATTTGAATCCAATAGATTGTCAGACATTTTTTTCTTCACAATTCCAAACTATGATTCTTAATGCAGAGTCATTACAAAATGGAGTCTGACACACTTGTTCCCACAGTTAGTCCAGCCGCGTGCATTCTCCTGTTTTCTTTGCAGCAAACCACCCTCTTCAAGTTTCATTTTCATTTCTGGCAATTGCCATTTGAGTGAATTTAGGATATATAGCTGTTACATTAGAAGTCCTACACTAATGTCAATTCATCATATTAGCACAACTCTGTCAGCATAACTGAACTGTTTAAAGAAGGAAAAAAATGTTGTAAAAACAGTAAATACCTATGGAAGATTACAAAGGCAGCTTGAAAAATGTGTTTGTAAGCCTTAATCTGTAGCATCCTCTGCATATACCATTTTACAATCACATTAAAGTTCCTGTTTAAAATTCCATAAAGTGCTTCAAAAAACATTGAAGTATTTTCAGAAGTTTAACTGATTAAAAAAAAATCTCCTGGCTCAGATGGATCAAAGCGAGCAATGTGCTGCATATGTACAATCATTAAAAGTGTCAACTGAAATGAGGCAGTTTTACAGTACAACTAGGTCAAATGTGAGTAAACATAACTGAATCAGAATGAATGTTTCTATTCGCCTAATGAATTCATCTATTCACGCTCCATACAAAAGGTAAATTCTTTTCTACTGTGCGGGTGTAATCAGCACATCTTCAGCATAACAGAAACAACATAATTTTAAATAAAAATGATGGGATTGCATCAGGTCAGAATACAAGAAAGTGGTTGAAATATATTTTGTAATAATGCACCAAAATATGGTTAGATTTTGCACTGATTAATAATATGTGCTGTGGTACTTGGAAGTTATACATTTTTCTTCATGCAATAGCTCATAAAATAGACAGCATTAGAGACACCACCTATAAGATTCACAGGATGGATTTGGCAACAACGAACTTCAGTTACATAGAAAGATGGAGAATTTAGGACTATTTTCCTTTGAGAACAATAAATTGACAGTAGATTTGATAGAAATATTTAAAAGGCAGTGCTGCCTGACATCTGAAAATGCACATTCTCACTCATCCAGAAACGTGCACGTGCACATTTCCTGACCTACCATGTCATCATGTGAGTACATCATTACGCAAGGACCTGTGCCTACTTAACTGGGGCACAGTACACATGCCTCCGAGGGTCAGCATACATAGTTGATGTAAAATCATGCGAGACATGGACTGTGTAGATCAGGAGAAACTGTTCCCCACTGGCAAAAGGGCCAATAACAAGACACAGATTCGAGATAATTGTCAAAAGACAGAATGGAGCCATGAGAAAATATTTTGCATGTAACAAGTGATTAGGATCTGGAATACATTGCCTCAGAGTGCGGTGAAGACATAGGTAATTGGATTATGGCTGAAGATAAAGAACCTGAAGGGTTGTGGGAGGACAGCGGGTGGAATGGCATGAGTTGAATGCTTATTTGAGAGTCAGCACGGAAATAACATGCAAAGTGACCTCCTGCTATGCTGTAACATTTCTGTGATTCTATTCTGAGAATAAGATTCCTGTAAATAATCCTAATGCATTATTGTACTTACATAATCTATTATTTTGCACAAATTACATTTTTCCAATTTTGTAATACATATGCTACTTGCCTATTGTTAGGAAAGAATAATTAGTCCATCATTGACTTTCATAACATATGTTTAAAAAGAGTAATTTCTAAAGTGCGTTATTTTACCAGGTGACCATGGCACCAGAGTTAAAATAAAAGACAGGGAACAATAGAACAGAGGATAATTAACATTTTCTTGGGTCTTTCACTGAATGACAGCTTGTGATAACCCAGTACAGTGACAACTCAAATCTACATTGTGTACTAGTGTACCATTATAAAATACATTTTATATAGTTTCCCATGATCTGGGCTGGTTTTCTTATTTAGAATTAAAAATTACAAACATTTATAATCTGGCAAACATGCCCGAGTTGACAATATTGTTCTGTCTTTGGTAGCGTTTGAAGAAATTCGAGATATTTTAATAGTTATAAATTTCAAGCCTAGAAAGATCACCTTTTTGAAATAATCATCTGATCTTGCTTGGATGACAATATCATTTAACAGATTGACATGATAATGTAAAATATGAATTATTAATTTGAGGATTCCATTAGCACATCTAACACCTAGGACTTTCATGGACGGAAATGGTTTTTATAAAGGATTTAAAATGCTGAATTAAAATAGCAATGTGCGCCACCTAATGACAATTAGACAAGAGACAGCTGAGCTGAAATTAACATTTTATCCAAAGGCATTGAAACCAGTTAACATGCCACCCTGGGAGGTGTGAAGAGGCCGTCATCATCTATGTTTATTGTACACTTGGATGAGAACATTCACATGTTGGAGATGAAAACAGGACTTGCACTGAGGTTTTCATCAAGTTTATAGAGAAGGATCTCACACATAAATACAAATAAAAATGTATTTCAAGAAGCAGTTTTGGCAGGGAGTAGGAAGAAACTAATGCCACAGAACTGAAAGGCTGTGGAGTATTGCTTCTTGAGGATCAAAGTCGCAGAAGTGTTCAGTGGCAATATAGATTAAAAAGGTAATTTCAGAACTCCGAGAATTTGACAGTAAACTGACATAATGCCGACTGCTGAGGACCCAAATGTCAAATCAACAACTGAGGTCTCCAAGTTAAAATGTTTATCTTCAAAAACACCTTAAGAACTTCAACTTATACATTCCCTTCAACTTTCTCTTTTACAGCTGACTTTCCCAGTTTTACTTTATAGTTATGTCTGCATATATTTGAAATCATAGGTTTATTAATCTTTTCTTGAGATTAGCAAGGTTCTTTTCTTTAAATCAAGGAAACCTTGCAATTAACTCCTTACTACTACAATAGAAATTAGTGAACTGCATTTTAATTGGAGTCTCACAATAAGAAGAACATAAATCTTTGTTGCAGCCAACTGAGGCGGTTGGTATGGGGCAGGTGATTGATTCGCTACCCCTGATCTGGTCAAAACAATAACTGACTTTCTTGTCAAATTATACAACTTAAAATAGAAGCAGCCCAAGAAGAACAAATATCATATGCCAGCACAGTAAAGCAGATGTTGCAATTCAATTGACTAAGAAAAGAAGGATGCTCAGAATTAAATTCCCGATCTCAATTGTGCCACTGTGCAGAAGATCAAACCGAGCGATCTGAGACACTCATGCCCATACTTCACCTCAAGAATAAGAGAAAAAGAAGACACATACTTAACAATATAGAAATACAGAAATATAGAAACTAGAAGCAGGAGTGGCCCAATTGGCCCCTTGTGTTTGCTCCACCATTCAATATGACCATGGCTGATTATCCAATTCAGTCTCCTGTTCCTGCTTGTTCCCCATTACCTCCCCGCTCCTGTACCTTTTGATCCCTTTAGCCCTAAGAATTATATCCAACTCCTCCTTGAAAACATTTAATGTTTTGGCATCAACTCCCTTTTGTGACAGATAATTCCAAAGGGTCCCCACTCTCTGGGTAAAGAAATGTCTCCTCATCACATTCCTAAATGGCCTACCCCATATCCTTAGACTGTAACCCCTTGTTATGGACTCCCCAGTCATCAGGAACATCTTCCTGTGTTTGCCCCTGTCTAGTCCTTTCAGGATTTTATATACCTCTATGAGATCTCTCACCTTGTTCTTCTGAATGCCAGCGAATCTTGAGAAGGGATATACTAGCACTGGAGGGGGTGCCGAGGAGATTCACTCGGTTGATTCCAGAGTTGAGAGGGTTGGATTATGAGCAGAGACTGAGTAGACTGGGATTATACTCATTAGAATTCAGAAGAATGAGGGGAGATCTTATAGAAACATAAGATTATGAAGGGAATAGATAAGGTGGAAGCAGGGAGATTGTTTCCGCTAGCAGGTGAAACTAGGACTAGAGGGCATCGCCTCAAAATAAAGGGAAGCAGATGTAGGACTGAGGTCAGGAGGAACTTCTTCACCAAAGGGTTGTGAATCTGTGGAATCCCCTACCCAGTGAAGCGGTTGAAGCTACCTCGCTGAATGTTTTTAAAGGCAAGGCTAGACAAATTTTTGAACAGCCAAGGAATTAAGGGTTATGGTGAGTGGGCAGGTAAGTGGAGCTGAGTCTCAAAAAGATCAGCTATAATCTTATTAAATGGCGGGGCAGGCTCGAGGGGCCGGATGGCCTACTCCTGCTCCTAGTTCTTATGTTCTTATGAATCAATATTTTCTGCCCTTTCTCCAGTATTCTGATAAGCCTGGTGAACAAACTCAGTGGGGGAGTTGATGGGAGAAGATGAGGTAAGGAGAAAGGTGGAGGAGGGAAGAGAGAATGTGGTAGAGTGCAGCAGAATGTGGGAGCAATTAAAGAAAAGGCTATAAGATGACAACAGCACTTATTCTTTCCTTTCAATACAGTTGTTTAAGAACATTGAAATGAGTACACTGGTTATTAAATGGGAAACAGCCATTTTCAACCTGGGAACTTGTTGCATGTTGGTTTCACATCCAACTGAATTTTGCTGGCTCTTCTTGATGTTCGTTGATGCTCATATATATATGAACCTGAGTTTCAGATTGATCAGATCTAATTCACATCAACTGAGTTGGATTGTAGTTGTCCGATAGATGTGGTATGTATAATGAACATGAATTTTAATAATTCATCAGTAACAAAAGGGCCATTGTGGCACAGTGGTAATGTCCCTGTTTCTGAACCAGGAGGCCCAGGTTCAAGTCCCACCTGCTCCAGAGCTGCGTAATAATTATAAAATTTGTACAAAAGGACTATCTGAATGGGCTGAATAGTGCCTGGACTCAGTGTTGAGCTCTACTGTGACTGCAAAAGAGTTAAAAGGAAGAAGAGTGATGTTGACAGGAGACTGGCGACTGGTAGATCCAAGGCTGTTAAGGATGGAAAAGATTGGACAGCCCAGGATATTTCTGATGAAGGGTTTAGGCCTGAAACGTCAAGTTTTCCTGCTCCTATGATGCTGCTTGACCTGCTGTGTTCATCCAGCCCCATGCTTGTTATCTCGGATTCTCCTGCATCTGCAGTACCTTTTATCTCTAGACATGAGAGAGGGCTGGGATGCCAGGAGAAACAGAACAAGAGAAAAATGTTACATCAATGCACAAGCTGCTCCAGAAGTGTAAAGGCTTCCTTTGATCGAAACAAGACCCTTTCTTCTCATCTATTCACTGAAGCCCTTTCAAAAATGCCTTCAAACCTGACTTGCCAGCGACCTTCCTGCTTCTTGTGGCAGTGATGGTGGATTGATGCCATTAAATGACAATTAACAGGACAGTTAAGGACTGTCAGTTAAGGGCTTCTACAAGTGAGAGTGTGGGTGGCTTAACAGACAACTTGTCCACCCTCTGTATTACGGGAAGCAGATTAGTGTTACTGGAATGAGGAGGGACGAGTAGCCAACATATTGCATGTGCAGCCCGACTGGCAGCGTGATTTGGTATGGCCACAAAATCTAGGCCCTTCACAAGAATAGCTCGGAATAGCAAAACTGTAAATGCAAAAGGAAAGTTTGAGGCATTTGCAACCATCTACCGCCACCAATAATTCTTGACTCCTCCTGAGGTCTGCACCAGCAGGCCAGTTCAGACAATTCAAATAACACTGTACCATGTCAGAAAAAATGGTTAATGACACTGTACATACTGATGTTAAATTTGAGGACCATAGGTTCAGAACACATGAATGCTTTGGTCCATACATGGATAAAATAACAGGCGAGGCGTAAAAGGGAATGCACTTGGCATCAGAGTAGCATTTGACCAAGTGTAACATCAAAGAGTTTTAGCAAATTTGACATCAAGTTGAATCAGAGGAAAATTGTCTACTGGTTGGAGTCATAACTGGCACAAAAAAATTGTTCTTGGAAGCTAATTTTCATAAGTAATCATTCAGAATAATTTGTTGGATCCAACCAGTTTCAAGCTGCTTCATCAATGCTCTTCCTTCAATCATAAGGTTAGAAGTGGGGATGTTCACTGATTATTGCACTATATTCAGTGGCGTTTAGAACTCCTCTTATACGTGAAACAATTTCTGCCCACATCATCATTCAAGCTTTAGCTAATAAGTGGCAAGTAACACTTGTGCCACACAACTCTCCAACAAGACAGCCTGTCTCCCCTTGACATTCAAGTAAGAAAATGGAGCCCAACATTTTATTTATTCGTTTACAGAATGCTACGTTAGAAATGTTGGCCCTTCCCCTAACCAACTGCCAGTGAGTCCCACATATCTCTCGTCATCTATGCTCAATATACTTAATCAATGTCCTCTACCAAATATCACTATCCTTCATGACACAATTAACATATGATTACACATCAGCATCCCGAGAGTTACCGCAGACAAGAAAGTGAACCTGACCAACCACATAAATACTGTGGCTACATGGGCAGGTCACAGGCCAGCAATTCTGTGGTGAGAAACTCAATTCTTGATTCTCTAAAGACTGTGCACAACCTATACTTCAGATATATGATGAACTTTGTCTGAATCAGGTCACCTTCAACAACAGACAGGATGCTTGACGTTATCAAAGACAAAGCTGTCCATTGATGGGCACCCCATTCATTTTGAAACTTTCATTCATTTCACTGATGCAAATTGACAGCAGTGTGTACCGTATCCAAATACACTGCAGAAACTTAAAAAGGTCCCTCAAACTTGACCTTTAACCACCTAGAACAGCATAGGCAGTTAAATGAAAGGGGACACTTCCATCTGAAAGTCCCTCTGAGTCACCAGCCTCATTTGGAATGACTGTTCCTTCGCCAATACTGGTTCAAAATCCTAGAGCTCTCTGTGTGACCAATGTTGCCATGTATCCACACTACATGTACTGCAATTATTCAACAAAGCAGCTCATCACCGCCTTACAAGAACAATTAGAGATGAAGAATTAATGTTAGCCTTGGAAAAAATGCTCACATGCCAAGAATATTAAAAATTCCCTGAACTTACCACGGACCGAACATGCAACTCACTAATTGCTGCTTTTTTTCCCAAGGTAAGGTCATTTACACAAAACGCTTTTCTTTTCAGATGTTGACTTTCCTGCTGTGCATTTCAAACAGATTTCTAACATTTTAGATTTATCTTGTATGCATCTGAATGTGAGTAGGGAAGCATAGCTCACTCATTAACCAGTTTTGCTACATGTTGAGAGGTTACCTAATAGCCATATTGTGCTTTAAAATTTGAGTGCTCAGTATCAAAAGTCCTAGATAAGCGTCCAAGCCCCATGCTGTGCTCAGGGGAGTAGGAGTCCCTGAGAATCATGTATCATTTTCAAAGAGAAACATTGGAATTCTGCCAAAAGAACATGCAAGAATCAAGATAATTATCACTCCTATACTATTTAAAGGACTTAGTGAGACCTTTTCATGTTTTGGGATATCACAGCACAAAGGAGCTAACAATTTATACAGTTTGTACAGGGAAATTGTGGAAATGCTTGGAAAACATCGGTGGTGAATGATTATGGCAACAACTTAGAGAAGTATAATCAGTTTCTAAGAGTGACTACATCATTGACCATGGGGCCTTAATAAAGGTGTACCAGGAACCAATAAGCACAGCTCTGTAAATTTTCATAAATTAAATCTTGCATTCTTTTCACAGACCAATACTGATAGACATAAAAGCTGCAAAATTACATTATATATCAGCTGTCTCTTAGGTGCTTCAGATGGCCTTACAGATCCAATATGGGATTCGTGGCACACACAAAGCAAGATAAAATGTTTCAGTGAAGGCACACAGCGAGCATTTGTTGAAAGAATACAGAATAGGCAGATCATGCTATTGTTTGTTCTAAAGTGATACCAGTGCGAGATTTTGGAGCTCAATGCTCCAGCTAACACAATCTACAGGGTTGAACACAAGTTCAGCAGCAGGTTTGATCCGAAATAGTGGTATTTAAAGTGATCATCAATTACTTTCAGGTTAGTTATTGATTCATTTCTGCTGGCTGATGTTGCAATTGTGGAAGTGCTTAGTGGTTTCTCAGTTTAAGGTTTTTTAAAGTTGATGGGAAATGGTGTGGCATGTGATTAACATTATGCTAATTTCAAGGATTCTGCAATTGTTGCCATTGTATGCATTCTCCTTAAACTGCAGCATGACAATGGAAATAGAGAGCAGTACAAGCTACAGGAAGAAGAGAGGATAAGGATTCTCAGCAGGAGGAGGTGAGAGTGTTCAAATAGTAGCTTTAATGAGGAACATAGCAAGAGTTATTCAGAAACAAAAACAGAGTTGCTGGAAAAGCTCAGCAAGTCTGGTAACGCCTGTGAAGTAAAAAACAGAGTTAACGTTTCAGTTCCAGTGACCCTTCCTCAGAACTGGTGGTGGCTGGGAAAACATCAGCTTACATGCTGAAAATTGGGAGTTGCGTGGGGTAGGGAGTAAATGATAGGATAGAGCCCAAAGACAGAGAAAGACAGTTGGATAGACAAAGGAGTTGCTAACGATCAGGCTGGGAGGGTGAATAGTTGTTAACAGGGACTCTTAGTGACTAACAACGGGGGTTGTGTAATGGCAGGCTATGTGATAACAAGGCCTGGTGTGTGGGGTGGGGGCTGGGACATGGGAGAGTTTAGGCCCTAAAATTATTGAACTCAATATTGAATCCGGAGGGCTGTAAGGTCCCCAAGCGGAAAATGAGATGTTGTTCCTGCAGCTTGCATTGGGCTTCGCTAGAACACTGCAGCAAGCCAGAGACAGACATGTTGGCCAGGGAGCAGGGTGGTGTGTTGAAGTGGCAGGCAACAGGTAGTTCAGGGTCTTTTTTGCGAGCAGAACGTAGTTCTGTGAAGCGGTCGCCAAGTCTACGCTTTGTTTCCCCAATGTAGAGGAGACCACATTGCGAGCAGTGAATTCAGTAGACTATTCAGGATGTCCTTGGTAAAATCTGGCACCTGCTACAATTGCAATTTCAGAGAACTGCAATTTCAGACTAGAGAGAAGATGACATTGCCATAGCTGTGAAGATGATGTGGCTCTTCCCGGGCTGGAACAGAGGATATTTGTGATGACTTCCACGTTGCCATCCACCATTATGTAATGAAGGTCACTGAACCTCTGTCTTCCAGAAGAGGTGAAGACATTTCATTCTTTGCTACGCGAGAGCAGCCGGGGGATTGACTATGTAGCTTTGAAGGATGACGAGTTTCCCCATGATATACGGTGCTGTTGACTGCACAGACAGTGTTCCGCAAGGACCACATACCTATACCACTGTTGGTATGGATTCCATTCCCTCAACATCCAGTTGATTTGTAACCATAGGCACCATATTGTGCAGATCAGTAATTTATATCCTGCTAGCAGTCTTGATGCTTTCATTCTGCAGCAGCTCACGGTTCCATCTGCATTTGAGCCACAAACCAAAGGGGGACGATGGACAATTAGACCTATCCAGTGACGACATAGTTCAAGTTTCAGTGCACTTCTTAAAACTCCATTCCTAATAGCACTGCAGATGTACTACACCACATGAACTGTAGGGACTCAAAGAGACAACTCACTCCCAGGTTCTGAAAAGCAATTAAGGATGCTATTTTTGCCAGTGATGCTCACAGCCCATTAACAAGATTTTTTTAAAAATCTTGATATGCAACGACTCTGATATGCCACAATTCCAGGCACAATACTGTAATGTTCAGTTTCAACAGACTCCTTTCGAGCTTTCCTTTTGTGTCCTTGATAAACTTGATTTTACACAAAACTCTGCTGCTCATGTCCTTACTTGCATCAAATCCATTCACCCATCACCCATACTGCTGAACCACATTGGCTCACAATCAAGCAACGTTTCAATTTTCAAATCCACATCCTTGTATTCAAGCTACTCCACTGGCCTCAATCATCCCTATTTCTGTAACCTCAGTACCACAACCTTCTTGAGATATCGCGCACACCTAATTTGGTCTTCTGAACATCCCTAATTTTAAGTGCAAAATCATTGCTAACAGAACCTTCTTGTACCCTGGGATCTGGAATTCTCTCTTTAAGCATCTCCAAATGCCTACTTCTCTTTCTTCTTTTAAGATGCTTCTTAAAACTTTTTTCACTAACTTTTTGGCCAGCTGTTCGTACCTCAGTATCAAATTTTGCTTTATGATATTGCAAAGTATCTTGCAACTTTTTGTCATATTAAAGATGCTTCAAAATACAAGTTATAATTGTACAAATAGAAATATGCAGCTGCATGGATGATTTTGGAGGAGCCCTGTAAAGAACAAAGTAGATATCAAGATTTGTGACACTCTGCTTCATGCTACACAATCTCACTAAAGGATTTCAGCCTTCACTGGCTACATGTTGTGCAACTGAGGTACATGAAGAAAAGATGAGAAGCAAGTGGCATAGTGAGAAAGAGAAGAACCAAATATTATCCCTGTTTGACCAGGCTGTTCACAGATGTCTCATTCAATTAGAATACCAGTGTTGTGCTCCAGAAGGCCAGCTGGTGAACAATAAAATTGAGGGTCAAGCAGCATCATAGGAGCAGGAAAACTTGACGTTTCGGGCCTAAACCCTTCATCCAGCCCCATGCTTGTTATCTCGGATTCTCCAGCATCTGCAGTACCTTTTATCTCTAATAAAATTGAGGCCCTTCTTTGTACATGTATACATATACACATGGAGTTATACATTACAAACATGCACCTCTTAAACAATCTACAGCTGTGACTCACATGAGGTTCAAAATAAATGTCAGCAATTAAACATAACTAAAAATAAATCAAAACCAGTGAATGGAGTACTAATTTTCTACTCACCAAAAGCACCATACCTACTACCATCACAAAATCTACTTTGTCACAATGCAAGAAAAGAATTCAATTGAAATAAACATTTGAAAACAAATCGATAAATCAATCGTTCTGTACTTCATCCAGGTTGTGACTGTGTTTTCCATGTGCCTTTCTTTGTCCTGGTACTGAGTGCACTGTGACTGCAGCGTGCCTGGTGAAGACTGCGGGCTTTCAAATGAGAACAGCTCTAGCCACAAAAGGCCCAGTTACTTCGAACTTTCTCAGCATGATGTGAACAAGCCAGGCTAGCTGACTGACAGGCAACAGCAAGGATGCTGCTGGCAATTGAGGAAAAAATGACCGTTCCCATCATGAAAGAGAGCAGCTTATTCATGGTCCACTGAGGTACTGTCATGTGCTCATCAGTAGTTATAGTACAGTATCAGAGGGCAGATGATTGGAACATTGTGAATCCCTACAAGTCACTCTAAACACTGGCTTCCTCAGTCATGATGGCTGAAGTCTGGGCTTTTTTGATGGCAAGCAGACTTTGCAATATTCCCAGTAAGGGCAGCCCTCAGAGATTGAGTGGTTCCTTCTTACATTGCAATAAGAAGCTGAGACATCGGCCACCACACACTACATTACTTCTAGATCCTCAAAAATATGGAGATGCTCACCAATTCCATGCTGGAAAAGATGAGATCCGAGCTTTGTACAAAGCTCTGTACAATGTTGCAACTGGACTCCTTCATGTTCTTTGATATTGTACAAAGACCTTCTGGCGGGCTTCTAAGCACCGTGCATTTTATATGCTTACATAATTCTTCTGTAGCTCATCCTATCAAAGTGCTCAGTTGAAGTTTCTGCAGCAGAATGAGTGTGACCTTCCCTTCTGGCAGGTTGCCACCTGTGATAACATTTCCCACTGCCCTAGCTGCATGTCACTTGTGAGTGATATCTTACCCCATGCAGATCTCATGCCACCATGAGCTGGTGACTACCACAGTGAGAGCAAGTGATGGTGTTTCTTCATTTGCATTATCCTTTTGGTCCTCTACCACTTATAGCAGCTCTTGGGCCTGTGAAAAAAAGAAAGCTAAACAGATAGTGTTGAAATGAGGGGATGTGGGCTCGGGAGGAAAGGAAGGTGTGCAAGCTGCTCTATATATAATATGGAAATCAGAAGATTGTTAGATGAGGGGGAATGAGATAGGAGAAGATAGACTAGGGAGTCATTCATGATTTTGGGCCCCTGATGAGACATGCAGCCACTTCTTTGTGCATTGAACAACAGCTGCAACCTGCAATCACAAGAATTAAAACACAACCTAAAGTTTGTGTGCTGTATCCAAAGCAACGACCACAGGATCAACCTGTATTGTGATTCCACCACTGCCAATAATTCTGCACTCCACACCTCTCCCCACCCCAAATTCCCTACATTATTTTCAGGCTCTGTTTGATGTACATTTTCTGCAGCATTGTGAAAGGCTGTGCTCAGCTGCAATTTAATATATATTGCAACATTGGCTTTTGATTTAAGCGCATGAATCAGATCAAACTAACCTACAAAGCATGATAACAGACCCCCTTAGATTGGCACTACTGTGGCGCAGCTGAGACAATGAATTGCATGTTTATGATAAAGTTCCTATCTGAAAGTTTTCTGTACTTGACAGCACCTTAAAGGCAAAATGACAAATAAAGATTCAGCAGTTCCCAAAGGAAAACAAGGAAAACAAAGAACTTCAGCTGCTCAGCCACTTTGAGGTCAGAAATAGATAAATAAAAGAGGTTCTATTCTCATTTTTGCATGCAATATGATGACAATAACAGTATGTGTAACATCACAGTACTTTTCATCTGGCATAACCAGAAATGTGAAAATGTGATAAATGGCTGACTGTTACAGACTTGAAGAAGTTAATTGTACATTACATAGTTATTTTTGTGAAGGAGCAAATTATTGCAAATGCTGGAATCTGTACTGAAAACAACAAATGCTGGAGATCACAGCAGGTCAGGCAGCATCCGTGGAGACAAAGCAAGCTAACATTTCAAGTCCAGGTGACTCTTCATTAGAACTGAAGTGAAACGTGGAGGGGGCAGCCTTGATGCTATAGTTGGGATGGGGGGGGGGGGGGGGGGGGTGGGCAGTCAGGATGTAGATGGGGGAGAAAAGATGTTCAGATTAAGTGATCGGAATGTGAGAATGGCAGAACAACGATGTGTCTAACTGTCAGACTTGAAAGAGAAGACAGTCCCACTGGGGTGGACAGAGGGAAGAGAGGACATGGTGACAGAGAATGTATCAAGTAAAGCCAAACAAAAGGCAAGGAATGGGAGCTGGTTCACAATTTGAAGGTGTTGAACTCAACACTGAGTCCAAAAAAAGCCCAAAAGGACTGTGGATGCTGTAAATCAGAAACAAAAACAGAAGTTGCTAGAAATGCTTAGCAGGTCTGGCAGAATCTGTGAAGAGAAATCAAAGTTAACATTTCAGGTCTGGTGACTCTTCCTCAGAACACGAGTTCTGAGTTCACCTAGAAAGACTGTTTTAGCCCTTGGATATTGAGCAGGAAGAAGGCGAAGGGACAGGTGTTGCACTTTTTGCAGTTACGTGGGAAGATGCGGTGGGAAGGGGGGATGTTGTTAGTGGTCGATGAATGGACTGGGGTGTCCCGGATGGAACGATCCCTGCAAAATGCAGATGGGGGAGTGAGGGGAAGATGTGTTTGGTGGTGGCATTCTGCTGGAGTTGTCTGAAATGGTGGAGAGTGATCTTTTGAATGTGGAGGCTGGTGCAATGAAACGTTGGGACAAGCGGCCTCAATCACGCTGTGGAGAGTGATGGGAAGCAGCATGGATGACAGGTTGGATGCGGTTGAAGGCCCTGACAACCACAATGGATGGAAAACCACGGTTATGGAAGAAAGAAGCCATGTCAGCAATAATGTTTTGGAAGGTGACATCATCTGAACAGATATGACACAGGCGAAGGAACAGGGAGAATGAGATGGAGTCCTTGCAGGATATTGGGTGTGAAGAGCTGTAGTGAAGGTAGCTATGGGAGTCAGTGGCTTTGTAATGGATGGTAGTAGATAGTTTATTCCCTGAAATGGAGATGGAGAAGTCAAGGAAAGGAAGGGAATTGTCAGAAATGGATGATGTGAAATTTAAAGAGGTGTGGAAACTGGAGGCAAAATGAACAAATTTTTCAAGGTGCTGACGGGAGCGTGAAGCAGCACCAAAGCAGTTGTCAATGTACTGAGAAAAAAACAATTGTGGGAAGGGGCCAGTGTAGGACTGGAACAAGGATTGTTCCACATAACTCATAAAGAGGGCAGCATCACTGGGACCCACATGGATGGGCACAGCCACCCCTTTGTGTATTGTGTGGAACTTTTCACTGAGAAACTAAACCTGGAAATCTAAATCTTACTAATTTCCAATTTCTCCACAAGGATCCACACCATATCACTGGATGGTTTTATAAGATCATGAGATAAGTGAAGTAATGAAAGGAGGAGATCAGATTGCAGAATCATAGAATCCTGACAGTGTAGAAGCAGGCTATTTGGCCCATTGAGTACACTCAGATGGTGGAGTGCATCCTATCCCTGTAATCCTGCATTTCCCACTGCTCATCCACCTAGCCCGCACAACCATGAACACTCTCGGGCAATCTAGCATAGCCACTCCACCCAACCCGCACATCTTTCGACTGTGGGAGGAAACTGGAGCACCCAGAGGAAACCCACATAGATATGGGGAGAACATACAAACTCCACACAGACAGTCGCCCAAGGCTGGAATCAAACCTGAGTCCCTGGCGCTCTGAGCCAGCAGTGCTAACCACAAAGCAACTGCGCTGACCTGGTAATCCACCTCTAACTCTGCTTTGACCTATCCACCTGTTGCTGAAATGATCCTCCATGCATTACCTCCAAACAGCATGGCTGCAATGTTCTCCTGGTGAGCCTTCCATTCTCCAACCCAGAGATTCCAACTAATGCTCCTGCCCACTGTGGTACCAAATTCTCCTGATCTATCATCCTGGTCCTTGCTGGCTCTTTATGCCTCAAAACTTCAAATTTTGAATTCTGATCTTTCTGTTCAATTTGCTTTATGGACACACTATCCCTATTTCTTCAATCTGCTCCCAGCCTGCAAACCCTACATCCGCTCTTAGGTGCCCTGAATCTTTTCCTCCAACATCAGTCTTTAGTAATCCCTTATTTTACCTTTAGCTGGTCACTGGGATTATTTTACTGGATTACCCTGCTTTTGCATTTCACAATTCTCTTTCAAGACTCTCCTCAAAATTCATCTCCTTGTGCAAGTTTTGGTCACTCCACCAAATAGCACCCGTTTTGTCTAGCTGAGATAAAAGGTACTGCAGATGCTGGAGAATCCGAGATAACAAGCATGGGGCTGGATGAACACAGCAGGTCAAGCAGTATGATGCTGCTTGACCTGCTGTGTTCACCCATGCTTGTTATCTCGTTTTGTCTAGCTACTGTTTTTCCTGATTTTGTCTCGATAAATTAGCATTCTTCTTTGTATATGGTGTATAAACTGTAGCATGCCTCAACATAACACAATGCATAATGTCAGCCTCACTTTCTGTATCTTTCTTTTCACACCATAATGTTATCAAATATGCCTTCTTGCTGTCATATGAAGCCATTTGTCTTCATAATCTTAGATTAACCAAGAATGTTGATACAAACTATAGATCAACAAATGAAAAGTCTAAAATGATGTTGAAATATTAAACATTAGAGTATTTATATGTTAAAGCTACCTCCAATTCTCAGTTTATGAATCACGCTGCAAACCACGAAAACAAAACACAGAATTGTAGATGCTGGAAATCTGAAACAAAAATAACTGGTGGCAAAATTCATCAGATCTGGTAACATGTAGAGTCTGATGACCCTTCATCAGAACTGATAGCAATAAGGAAAACGTGGTATTTTTATGGAAGATGAGGTCGAGCGGGTATTGGGGGGGGGGTGGGGGGAAGAGGTGAGTGGATAGGGGGAGACGGAGCTCAGCGAGAGAGAGATACAAAAAGGGTAGGCAGACGAAGACATTGCTGATAGTAGGCCAGGACAGAAGAGAAGCTGAATAAATGACGTTATGAGACCTGAGAGTAAGGCCAATTGGTAGGCTATGTTGAAAGCACTCCCATGTAATGTGATAATAGGACTAAGAGTGGGTGAGAACAGGTAGGCTGTGTTGAAAACAACTCATGTGATGACCTGACCAGAGTGTGAGAGTGAGTAAAAAATACGAAAGGACGGAATCAGGCTCTAAAGTTATTGAACTCGATGTTGAATCCTAGAGGCTGGTGTATCCTGGAGTAGAAAATGTTCTTCAAGGTTGCGCTGAGACTCACTGGAACACTGCAGCAGGCCTGAGACAGAAATGTTGGCCAAGGAACATGGCCTCGGATTGAAGTGGCAGGTAACTGGACCCTCAGGGTCATTATTTCGGATAGAACGTAGGCTTTCTGCAAGGTGATCACCCAGTCTGTGTTTTGCTTCCCCAATGTAGTGGGGACCACACTGTGAACAATGAGTACAGCGGACCAAATTACAAATGCATGTAAATCACTACTTCACCTGGAAGGCATGTCTGGAAAATTGGATAGAGAGGAGGGAAGTGGTCAACAGGCAAGTTTTGCATCTTCTGCAATTATATTCTAAGACACTGTAGGGAAGCACAGTCATATTGGGAGTGAAGGAGGAGCGGACTAGGATGCTCCTGCAGAATACTGACCAAGGAAGGGAAGGGAATGTGCATCTGGTTGTGGCATCCCACTGGAGGTGACAGAAATGACAACTTTTGATCCACTGAATGCGGACGCTGGTGGGGTGGGGGTGAAAAAAAAATCAGGGACACAATTGCTGTTGTGAGAGGGAAGAGAAGGAGTGAGGGCCAAAGTTCAGGAAATAGTTCCAAATGGCTAAGGGCCCTGTTAAACCACAGTAGTGGTACTCCTCAGTTGAGAAAAACAATGAGCATTTGAGGTCTCCTGCGGAAGTTAACATAATCAGAACAAATGCAACAGAAACAGAGAAACTGGGAGATTAGGATGGAGTCCTTACAGGCAGCAGTGTTTGAGGATGTACAGTGGAGGTAACTGTGGGAGGTGGTGGGTTTGTAATGAATATCAGGAGCCAGCCGATCTCCAGAAACGGAAACAGAGATGTCATAGAAGGGAAGGGAGGACTCGGAGGTGGACCAGGTGAAGGTGACAGCAGGGTGGAAATTGGAAGAGATTAGAATTGGATTGATAAACTTTTCCTAATTCCAAGCAAAAGTCAGAAACAGTACTAATGATGTAATTGATGTCACAGAAAAAGAATTGAGTGAGGCTCACGGAGGATTGGAACAGGGAATATCCACATATCCCACTAAAAGACAGGCCACACCTTTGATCCAAAGGGAGTGAGAGAAATTAAACAGGGAATTGTTCATAGTGAGGACGAGCTCAGTCATGCAGAGATGGGTAGTAGTGGATGGGGAAGGTTCAGGCCCTTTTTTGTTTTTTTTAGGAAGGAGCAGAGAGCCCTAAGACCATCCTGATGGGGGAGTATATGCAACAAGGGATTACATGTCCATGGTGAAGAGAAGGCAGGGGAGCCCTTGAACTGGAACTTTTGAAACCAAGAGAAACCGTCAGAAGAATCACAGATGTGAGTGGGAAGGAACTAGAGAAAAATAGTCAAGCTGAGGTAGTATACCACTCCAGGTTTTAATCTGATTGAGAAACACAACCCTACAACAGACCTTCAGCCACATGGGTGGTAGGTGTACAGTTAACATATTTGGTACATCCCACCTTCATACGCAGAACCAAAGTAATGCTCAATTTCAATCGAATAATTCTTGATGTAAACCTACCTTTAAGCAAGTTACATGTTTCAGTGTCTCGCTTTGTGGCCTGACAAATGGTTTAATGGCCGGAATCACGACCAGTCAGACAAAGTAACACCACAAAGCTATCAGTAATGGAATTAATTACACTATTCCTCATTACTGCCACATGTGCCACATAATGTCATTTTTCAAATTAATAAAGAACAGTGTTGACAGTATTATACTTCATCTCAGTTGTATTCAGCATTAACAACAGATAAAAGCAAGAATTTTTAAATAAACCTTAACAGAATTTCCTTTTATTCTTTCTTTCTTTTTTTCTTCCAGACATTTGTAGCAGGATGTTGGGGTTGGAAGAGGAGATTAAATGAGGCAGAATTTAACCACATGATGGGGGATTCAAATATCAGCAAGAGAGCCGTTGAGAACTGCATCACCTGCTTTGCAGAAGGTGAGTCATATTAAGTGCCAATAAGGCATTTAAGTGACCAGCAGTGGGCTGTGTTTTAAATTAACAAGCCCCATAGATTGAAGCCTCTGCAAGACCTACAAGCCAATCAGAGGCCAGAGCCAGCTGGAGAAATAACCCAGGCCACAAGTGAGTTAAGGTGTAACGGAATGATTGTAACTGAGTGTGGAGAACATGGAGAGAGATGGTTGGGGGCTTATGGGGATCAGCAGTGATGTGGCTTTCACTGGCTGCCATGCTTTTCCAAAGCTAGGTCCCTCAGTCAGGCACTGGATGACTCACAACTAGGGATCTGACTGCCTGCTGCAGAAGCCTGTAAATAAACAGGTGTTTTTTGTACATCCTCTTCAAGCGTTAATTTCTCACTTTATGACTTCAACTGGCTTCTGGTGAGAGGGCCTTCCACAAACCTCCTTTCTCTGAACTAATTTGGAATTGAGTTGAGATTATGAGGGTTTCCACCTGCCAGTCATCTGCCTGGTTAAATGCTCCCTTCTCCAAATCATGGGAGAAGATTAAAATCTGCACACTAGTCAAGTCCATTAGTGTTATCAATGTCACTCATTGCCCGGCAAATGTGAGGATTGGCTTGAACAGTTAAAATACAATTTTTCTGCTCTGCACTGATAATACAAAATTACTTTATGAAACCCTCGCCACAGCAATAATGAACTTGACTGCAGCTGTATGTCACACACTTTATCACAAAGACAAAATATGTAGAAGCAAAATTCCTGAATGCACGTTAGTAATAATATCATAGCTATCTTAGTAATGTTCAGTTCTGGATTTTCTTTTGATTCAAAGTGGATCATCAGTCACTTAAAATGAAATGGTAATGGTCAGAAACTGCAAAAAAATTATCCTCTAGAGAAGTCACTGTAATTTGTTAACATCATTTGGAGCCCATCTGATTGTAATTAAAGGAGATACAGTTGGCAATAATTCCATGATTAAAATCATGTGTATGTTAACCATGCAAACTCCAAGTTAGAACGTACATTAAGGGGACCCTTTGGTTTGCTGGAGTTCAAAATCTGTGATACTTTGTAAGAACAGTGTAGTCAGTGGTTTCAGAAGCTTTGACTGCACTCTTCATAGAACATAGAACATAGAACAATACAGCGCAGAACAGGCCCTACTGCCCTCGATGTTGCGCCGACCTGTGAACTAATCTAAGCCCATCCCCCTATACTATCCCATCATCATCCATATGCTTATCCAAGGACTGTTTAAATGCCCCTAATGTGGCTGAGTTAACTACATTGGCAGGCAGGGCATTCCACGCCCTTACCACTCTCTGAGTAAAGAACCTGCCTCTGACATCTGTCTTAAATCTATCACCCTTCAATTTGCAGCTGTGCCCCCTCGTACAAGCCGACGTCATCATCCTAGGAAAAAGACTCTCACTGTCCACCCTATCTAATCCTCTGATTATCTTGTATGTCTCTATTAAATCCCCTCTTAGCCTTCTTCTCTCCAATGAGAACAGACCCAAGTCCCTCAGCCTTTCCTCATAAGACCTTCGCTCCAGACCAGGCAACATCCTGGTAAATCTCCTCTGCACCTTTTCCAATGCTTCCACATCCTTCCTGTAATGGGGCGACCAGAACTGTCCGCAATATTCCAAGTGAGGCCGCACTAGCGTTTTGTACAGTTGCAGCATGACATCACGGATCCGGAACGCAATCCCTCTACCAATGAAACCTAACATGCCGTATGCCTTCTTAACAGCACTATCAACCTGGGTGGCAACTTTCAGGGATCTATGTACCTGGACACAAGATCCCTCTGCACATCCACACTACCAAGAATCTTTCCATTGACCCCAGTATTCTGCCTTCCTATTATTCTTCCCAAAGTGCATCACCTCACATTTATCTGCATTGAACTCCATTTGCCACCTTTCAGCCCAATTCTGCAGTTTATCCAAGTCTCCCTGCAACCTGCAACATTCTTCCACACTGTCCACCACTCCACCGACTTTAGTGTCATCTGCAGACTTACTAACCCATCCACCTATGCCTGCGTCCAAGTCATTTATAAAAATGACAAACAGCAGTGGTCCCAAAACAGATCCTTGTGGCACACCACTAGTAACCGGACTCCAGGCTGAATATTTTCCATCAACCACCACTCGTTGCCTTCTTTCAGAAAGCCAGTTTCTAATCCAAACTGCTAAATCTCCCTCAATCCCGTGCCTCCGCATTTTCTCCAATAGCCTACCATGTGGAACCTTATCAAAGGCTTTACTAAAGTAAAGTAAAATGAAGTAAAAGGCACCTCACTAGAAATTCCACTGTGGACTGGGAGTAAAAGATTTCCTTATGGAAGTTCCTGCATTCCTATGTTTAGATGAGGATGTGGAAAATGTGTTAAATTGAAAATACTTGGAATTCAGCGTTTTCTGTTTATACAGATTGATAGTCTATTTGGTTGGATCTTACACTTAATTTTGTTTCCAATAGAATTAGTGTAAGTACAAGTTTTCTTTTAGAAAAAGCAATCATTAAATTTGATAAGACTTAGTTCTGTGATCATTGAATCCCTACAGTGTGGAAGCAGGCCATTCAGCCCATCAAGTCTAGAGTGACCCTCCAAACAGCATCACACCCAAACTCACTCCATCCTTGTACCTTGCATTTCCCATGGTTAATCCACCTAAGCTGCACATCTTTGGACTGTGGGAAGAAACTGGAGCACCTGGAGGAAACCCACTCAGACTAAGGCTGGTTAAGGCTGGGATCAAACCTGTATCCCTGGCACTGTGAAGCAAGAGTGTTAATAACTCAGCTACCATGCCACCATCTAGAAACAGTATTCTGTCATGTTAGTTTTTTTTTGATAAATGTGTGCTTAATAAGGGATCAGATATTTCACTCACTATATGAAGCAACTCGCATACAGGAATGGCATGTGGTAAATACAGGATTAAATTTACTATATTTGCTTCCAACAATTTATCCTAGGAACAAAAGCACTTGATTTCACCACTTTCACCACTCTACTTTTCTACTTCACACAATCAGCATCTTGATGATCCCTTCAAAGGAAACCACAACTTCCACAGTTAGCATTTACTGCTATAGGTCTATAGTCATGATAAGTCAAGAAAACAATTTAAAGAATTCCTTATGGATTGAAAGACATTGCTACATGTCATTCAACAATTTTGAATAACACACCACATGTCCATTCAAGGTGTTTCCTTTTGGGACCTGTAGATCCTTTTGCAGAGATAAATTATTTGAAGCACAAAAAGGACTGCCATCCAGATGTCATGATAAACCATTTCGAGGACAAGTTCATCAAGATTATATCACAGTTGAAATCAATGCCAGTTAGTAATCAACAAAATATCAATAATTATTCAAGAATGTATTATACATTGCAAACTGGACTGATAGATTATGGCCTAACATTTCAGTGTGCTATTAGATAGCCCAGTCGTCAATGCAGCTTAAACAACCATATGTAACCTTTTCAATACATTGGAAACAGAGCAGAAAACGTTTAGCACACTAATGACCAGAAGATGCAGATTGTGTTAATTGGAAAGGCTAGACTTCTATCCACTGGAGTTTATAAGATGAATATCGATCTCTAACAATCAGAAACAGGGAAATTTATATTGGAAATTAAGAAATGGTTGACCAACTAAATTCTTATTTTGGTTCTGTGTTCACAAAGGAGAATACAAATAACATAGTAGAAATGAAAACAAAAAATGCTGGAGATCACAGCAGTTTCAGGCAGCATCCATGGAGAGAAAGCAAGCTGATGTTTTAAATCTAGATGACTCTTCATCAGAGCTGAAGTGAAAGGGTATAATGAAAGGAAGGTACTGAAGGAAATCAGTACTAGACGAAAAATGATGTTGGGTAAATTGACAGGATTGAAGGCTGATGCATCCCCAGGCCATAATAATCTATATCCCAGAGTACTTAAGGAAGTGGTCCAGCAATTGTGGGCGACTTGGTCATCATTTTCCAAGATTCTATAGGCTCCGGAACAGTTCCTACAGATTGGAGAGTAGCTAAAGTAATGTCTTTTTTTAAGAATGGAGGCAGAGAGAAAACTGAATATTACTGACCAGTTACCCTGATGTTAATAGTGGGGAATTTGCTAGACTCCATCATAGAGTAGTTTAACAGGTGAGGATTGGATAAGGTCAGCATGGATTTACAAAAGGGAAACCATGCTTGACAAATTTACTGGAATACTTTCAAGGATGTGATTAGTAGTGTTGTTGAATTGAAGCCGGTGGATGTGATTTATTTGGACTTTCAGAAGGCTTTCAACAAGGTCCTACATAAGAGACTAACACGCAAAATTAAAGTGCATTGAATTCAGGTAGTGTATGGAGATGGACAGAAAACTAGTTGGCAGACAGAAAACAAAGAATAGGAATAAATGGGTCTTTTTCAAATGGTTGGCAGTAACTAGTGGATTATCAGGAATATTGTATTACCTTATCTGTGGAAGGACATTCTTGCTGTATAAGAAGGGCAGAGAAGGTTTACCAGACTGATTCCTGGGATGGCTGGACTGCTGTAGAAAGACAGGTTGAATTGGTTAGGATTATAATCGCTGGAGATCAGAAGAATGAGAGGTGATCACGTAGGAACCTATAAAATTGTATCACGACTGGACAGGGTAGATGCAGGAAGGTTTTCTAAATGGCAAGAGAATCCACAACCAAGGATCACAGTCTAAGAATAAGGGGTGAACGTTTTGGGACTGAGACCTGAGAAATTTCTTCACCCAGAGTGCGGCCAGCTTGCAGAATTCCCTACCACAGAAAGCAGTCAAGGACAAATCATTGTGTGATTTCACGGGGTTAAAAGGATTGAAGGATATAGGGGAAAATCTGGAACAGGATACTGAGTTGAATGATCAGCCATGGTCATCATGAATGGTGGAGCAGGCTTGAAAGGCCAAATAGCCTACTTCTGCTGATACTTTCTATATTTCTAAAAGCAAGAGGTGACTTGAGTGAAACATTAAAGATTGTGAGGGTTCTTGACAGGGTAGATGTGGAAAGGATGCTTGTTCTTTTTGTAGAATGTAGAACAATGGAGCTGTTTCAAAATAAAAGGCAGAATTTACCCAGCCCCTGAATGGCACGGGTAATGGCCAGTCAGTTTGGAAAAAACAGCAAGATCGGCATAAATGAGATTCTTGACATTGAAAGAAAAGTTGAATTCTATAACCAAACTTTGAATGGCGAGATGAGGATCTGACTAATGAGCAGCATGAGGCCTATTTGCATGCATTTGTAATTAATTATTAGTATCCAATTTTTCTGATGAAGGGTCTAGGCCCGAAACGTCAAGCTTTCCTGCTCCTATGATGCTGCTTGGCCTGCTGTGTTCATCCAGCTCCACACCTTGTTATCTCATCTCATTGATATGCTGTTTTCTATTCTTTCATGCACTGGAGAGAAATGAGTCATCCCCTTCATCTCAGGAATCAGCCCAGTGGATCTCGTTTGAACTGCCTTTAATGCTTTAATCCTTCTCTTAATTACTGAGACTGCAACAGTATTCCAGGTGCAGTCTCATCAACATCATGTACACTGCCCTATTTAGGACTAGCCTTCCCTCTTTTAAACTTCAACCTGATGGTAATAAAGGCCACATAACCATTTGTCTTCATCTTTACTTCTTGCATCTACATGCTTTTTTCTGTGTTTCATGCATACAGATCCCTCTGTGCTGTACTATTTTGGAGTCTCTCATCATTTAAATAGTAGTCTGCCTTTTGATTTTATTGGCCCAAGTGCATAACCTCACACTTTCCTATGTTAAATTCCACCTGCCAAATTTTTGGCCCACTCATTCAATCTACCTATATCCCATAGCAGAATCCTTATGGCACCATCACAACATGCCCTCCCACATATTTTTGTATCAGCAGAAAATTTTGATACATTACACTCTGCCCCCTCCTCCAAGTCAATAATATAGATTGTAAATAAATTGAGGGCCTCAGACTGATCTATGAGATACTCCTCTAGTTATGTCTTTCAACCTAAAAAAGATGCATTTATCCCAACAGTCTGTCTTCTATGCATTATAGGAATGCACTACTGGCAATTAAAGGATCAAAACTTCCTCTTCATAGGTAGTCCCCAAGATGAAGATGACTTTCTTCCATGCCAGTGCTCTGGATGATTACATAGTCTAATGCTGTCTCTGCATTGAAGTACAGAACTGGTTTAAGAAATCTTGCATCAGGTGTATGAATGAGGTGGCCTGCCCAACTTTGTAGAATGACTGTGAACAGTTCTTTTATGCTGGAGGTGTTGGCCAAAGAGAAGACTTGGAGCAATTCTCCTGCCAGTGGATTTTGCATAGACATCACTTGTGATATTTCTCAAGGGATTTGAGGCATCTGCTTACGTTGTTCATGTCTTCATGTCATTGAATAAAGGTGGGCTGGTTTTCACTGTTACCCTGTCATCGATGAGCTTGCTGTGAAGCTCGAGGTCTTTGTCATCAAACATTCTGTTCTTCGGATGGCCAAAAGCTGCACTTGCGCACAGGAGGTAATGTTGAATTTTATTCTCGTTAACTGCTGGTTGTAAAAGGAGATTTCTAAGGAGTCAAAATATATAAGCATTAACACTCCATATTAACAGAAATAAATGTGATGCTTCCTGTAGCTTTCTTGGAGAATATTCTACTGGATAAGTTTATAAACTAATTTCTCAATAGGAATGATGATCCCATTCCATGGTAAAATCAGCCCACTATTTCAGGATTTAAGGAATAGCCAGGGAAAGGGACAGGTGAGCCTAATTTTAGTCATGGGCACGTTGTTAGAGGGGATCCTGAGGTATAGGATTTACATGTATTTGGAAAGGCAAGGACTGATTAGAGATAGTCAACACGGCTTTGAGCGTGGGAAATAGGGTATCACTCACTTGATTGAGTTTTTTGAAGAAGTAACGAAGAGGATTGATGAAGGCTCAGCAGTGGATGTGATCTATATGGACTTTAGTAAGGCATTCAAAAAGGTTCCACATGGAATACAGAGAGAACTAGCCATTTGGATACAGAACTGGCTCAAAGTCAGGAGACCGAGGTTGGGGCTGGAGGATTGCTTTTCGGACTGGAGGGCCATGACCAGTGGTGTGCCACAAGGATCGGTGCTGGGTCCACTGATTTTTATCATTTACATAAATGATTTAGATGTGAACATAGGAGGTATGATTAGGAAGTTTGCAGATGACACCTAAATTAGCGGTATAGTGGACAGGGAAGAAGGTTACCTGAGAGGACAACAGGTCCTTGAGCAGATAGGCCAATGGGCTGAGGTGTGGCCAGTGGAGTTTAATTTTGGAATGGCAAATCAGGACAGGACTTATACACTTAATGGTAAAGTCCTGGGGACTGTTGCTGAGCAAAGACATCTTCAAGTTCATAGTTCATTGAAAGTGGAGTCCCTAGTAGACAGGCGAGTGAAGAGGCATTTGGTATGCTTGCCTTTATTGGTCAGTGCATTGACTTTAGGAGTTAGGACATCATGTTGCTGCTGTACAAGACCTTAATGGTTAGGCCACTTTTGGAATACTGCATTCAATTCTGGTCTCCCTACTATAGGAAAGATGTTGTTGAACTTGAAACAGTTCAGAAAAGGTTTACAAGGATGTTGCCACTGTTGGACAGTTTGAGCTATAGGGAGAGGCTGAATAGGCTGGGGCTATTTTCCCTGGAGCACCAGAGGCTGATGGTTGACCTTATTAGAGGTTTATAAAATCATGAGGGGCATAGATAGGGTGAATAGCCAAGGTCTTTTTGCTGGGGTGTGGGAGTCCAAAGTAGAGGACATGGGTTTAAAGTGTGAGGGGAAAGATTTAAAAGTGACCCAAGGGGTAACTTTTTCACACAGATGGTGGTGCATGTATGTATTGAGCTGCCAGAGGATGTGGTGGAGGCTCGAACAAGTATAACATTTAAGAGAAATCTGGATGGTTATATGAATAGGAAGGGCTTGGAGAGATATGGGCCAAATGCTGGCAAATGGGACTAGATTTAGATAGGCTATCTGGTCAGCACGGACGAGTTGGACCAAAGAGTCTGTTTCCATGCTGTACAACTCTATGATTCTATGATTCCACATTTGTCTCGTCTGCTGCAATAATTTCTTTTCACCAACCAATCTTACATGGAGCATTGCCTTTCGGAGATTATGGTAGCATGCGCCTGTTCGTGTCCTTGAGAATTAACAAGGTCTTTTGCCTTCAAATGATTTGACAAGTACCGCAATTCTGATCCAAGGTGTGCTTGGGCTCCACTCTCCCCACAAACACTTGGAGATGCTTAAGGAAAAGGGCTTCACCTTCAGCGAGTCCTGTCCCTACACCCCTGTCTTCCAGCAGTTCTGGCTTCAGTCAAATCCTTGAATTGTCAACTCACTGATGAAGTGTTATCTTTAAGTAAGCAGTCCTGATACATCCTGATATTTTGATGCTATTACCTAACCTCTGCTCTAGTTTGTCACTGGATGCTCACCTCAATGAATTGTTGGCAATGTGAATACATTTTGTGAATCAAGGGTTTGCTCTGTAATAATTGATACTGGTCCTAATCCTTAGATTAAAAATTAACAACAATTAAAGTGAATCAAATTTTTTTTTTAAAACAGTGACATGAAAATTGAATTGTCTCAGAAAATTATATTCCGGAAATAGCTGGAGTTGTGTCCTCAACAATGTTCCAGCCTGTACTTCACTTGTACCCTAGATACTGAGTTCCTTTAACTGGTCACGGTATGATGCGTTTCAGGTCCAGAAAAAAGGTTTGAATAGTACTGAGGCTGAATTCCAATATTTACTACCAGCACTGGATAAAGGCCATAGCCATTAACATAATGATAAAACAACATCAAGTCCCTTAACATACTGACTAAAAAAATGTCACCACTGATAGTCATTGTTTCAGTTTTGTAATTAACCTAATCTATGTATGTAAATGATATTATAATCAATGATTTCCCAATGAGACAATGACTGTATCTTTCAAATTTAATGAAACAAATAAGATTTTGATTTATAGTGGGAAATCTATTTTCTAATTAACCTAATTTCCATATGTAAATATGACCTAATTACCATAATTAATGCTTTGTCATTAATAGCATAAAGAATACAGCATTGTATTTCATAAAGAGAACTTTTCTGAGTTGTGGGAAAAGTCTATTTGTAATTACACCTTATTTACTTATATGCAGTAGATTAATTATCATCGTTTGCAACATTGTCTGACACTTGCACTATTTTCAATCTGTTCATTAGCACACAATTCACACAAGTAAAAATTTGTTCATGATAAATTTCATCAGTTTCCTCATTTCCACAATTCTCTACATACAGCAAGCCTCATCTTTCTGCACAGAACTACAAGATAGGGAAATCTGATTGAGTGACTCAAAGCCTGTGTGCTTTGTTGGCCGAGGGCTTCCTGTCTCATTTAAACGATGCCAGCAAGCTACAGCCTTAAAATAGGTGTCCCAGGTGTTACTCATCAGTTGAAAATGATAGAAAATAGGCTGGCTCCCACACTGAGGAGATTAGAAGGTTGAGCCAGAGTTGTTGGGAAGGAAGCGATGTTAGAAAATTGCAGGAAGATTCCAACAGGCTGACAGTGAGCCCAGGGTGAGCAAGTGCGCTTCTTTTGGCTCAGAAAAACAAACAAAAATCCTGCTCTATTTGGTCTTGTTAACAGCCCTGGTCAGACTGCTGAATGCAGGGTATACCTAAGCAGAGCAAAAGTGGTGCAATCTAACATGGAAATTAAATCCTCTTAAAATGGATTAAAAATAATACCGTCACTCTTCTTTGTTTCCAGCTACTTCTTCTTTTAAATGGCTATCAGATTAGATTTATGACACAGAATCCAGACCATATTTCAGAATGAGAATTGGTTAAATACATGTGATTGTCTAGCAGGGTCTGGCAGCAATGCCTGAGACCAAATGAAACTGGGGAACAGGCGATTGTCCCGTGTTAATTTAGACACAATTATGGTAATCAAGTGAAAAATGGATCTATCCATATGGCAAGTAATCAATGTGTTGGAGTTTAGAAGCTGTGGTGAGCTGAAATAAAACTCTAACCAGAAAAGTATATGCCATCTGACAAGCTTTTTAACTGCTGGTGTTTAACAATTTATCATCTTTGATTTTCTCCCCAAAAAGAAGTCCAAACAGAGCTCTGTAATCTTCCCCCACAGGTAGGGCAGGATGCAGGTCAAAAATGCACCCAGGCGGAAGAGAAATTGACCTTCATGTTGTTTGTATCAGCCATCAAGCCAACTGAGATTACCTACTCCCCCTCACCTGCTGCTAAGGAATCTGAGTAGTTGTGGCAACATGTACTTTTACATGCATGTTGCAGCCTGGAGCTTTGGATAGTGATGACAGAGATTTCAATTTTCTTTTCATCTTATGGGTGACCAGGAATCTCTCCATGTCTTTGATCTTATTGGGATAATAGGTCGGCACAACATTGTGGGCTAAAGGGCCTGTACTCTGCTGTATTGTTCTATGTTTTATGTCTTACCACTTGCCACATGATAGAATGATTTAAAGTTGATGTTCAACCTGTTTGGTCAAGTAATGAGTGCATCATCCCTTGTATCAATTGGGACTTCAATTTGTAGCTTCTGATTCAGAAGCAGTGATGTTATTCACAGAGCCACCTAACACCAAATTTATGGCAGGTGAAATAACCAGTACGTAAATTTACATTGATACTGGTTGATGACTGGCTGTTATGAACCCACAAACCAATGACTCAATCTCATTCACTACAGTCAACCTCTCTGATATGGACGATGCACAAATACATGTGGATCAGGCAAACAAACTTTGTAAAATTAACAAAATACTGGAACAAACTGTGAAACAATTATTTCCTTAAAATATCCAAATGTCAGTCCAAGATTTAAAAAAAAACTTCAAAAGTGCAATTCAAATAAATAAATTGGAAGTGTTTGCAATAGAATACTCCTCTAATCTTTTCTAATCAATCTGTTCAGAGAGGTAATTACAACTCTGGAGCAGGTGGGAATCAAACCCAAGACTCCCGGGTGAGCGATAGGGACATGACCTCTGCAACACATGCGTTTTGACAGGCGTCTATCCTGTTGGCTCTACTTTTTCAGCCAGAGATTTTTGGGGTCAAAGTGCAAATGCCAGACCATTAGCTGCATCTCAATACTCATTTTGGTGTGGGTGGGGTACACAGCACTTCACTTTGTGAATATTCACAATCCCGAGTTTAGAGATGGGGTGGGGTCCACGTAATAGCACTTTAACAACCTGCTGATGAGGACAAGTGCTTGCGGATCTCATTCTATAACTTCCGGTCTCACTGGAAAAGGAAGCAGAGGGGCTTCACTTCTTTGACGCTGTGGTGGAATGTGGGTAAAGATTCACCCCCACTTCTTCTGTCATCAGTACACGAAAGGATTGACAAAGAAGCAGAAATCCAGGATCGAGAATTGGAGAAGTAGGTGCTTGATCTGGAGTCACATCATAGGCCAACAAGGATCCAAACCTGTAGGAGGTGTACGAAGAGAATAAGGGTCATCATTGCCTTCTTAAAAACTGGTGCTCAGCGTCCTTCCTCAGCACAGTCTATAAAATCTTTACCAAGGCAATGTCTTTCCACATAGGGACAGTGCTAGACCACATGGTCCTGGGCCAGATCATTTACAAAAACATACATTTTGTCCCGGACCTGATCCATTTTTCCTGAAGGACTAATCTGTCAACTGCCGTCCAGTACTTGATTAGAAGGTATTTGACAGTGTGGATCACAAACATTTATTCCGGATGCTTTGAACATTCATGCTCAGGATGCAGTGGGTCATACAGAGCTGACTTTGAAATGCCACTGCAGAATGCCTCATTAAAGTTAGCAGATCCTTCTTGGTACCTTTTCATCTGGGGGAGATATGTGACAGGGCTCGGCCTTGTCCAGTCAATGGCATTCTTCTTGTGTGGAGCCATTCCGGATTCTCTTATGTAAGAGATTACCGGGTTTATGTCTGCTTGGTGTGGCAGTATTCCTTTTGGCTTACATTGTTGATGCGTTTCTTATATTCACAACTCAGCTGACGTGAAGAACTTGTGAATGTACCAACAGACAGAATCAGCTCTTGGACCTGGCCAAGGTGCCCATTGAAAGGGTTAGGAAGCAAGCACAAAAGGGTCATTGCACTTGACAGCTTCTTTCTTCTGTGAATATGTGTGTGTTCTTGGATACAGTGTACACAGTGCTTATTGGTATGCTTCAGGCCTTCCATGATCAGCGAGCACAGTGAGGCTTTTTGTATATCATCACCTCCAAAAATGATAGTTTAATTTGAATTCATAAATTTCCCTTGCAAGTTTGATTTTTGTTACGGTGTCCCTTAGTGACTGTTTGTCCTAACTTCATATGATTTGTTTGTTTTAAGGAACAATGATTGATGACAGTATTCCAGCTGAACCACATGCCACCAGTGGTCAGTTTTGCAATACAGGACAGACATATTTTGCTTCACCTTGAAAATCAGTTCCTTTCTTCCTGCCTTTGGTCACATCTTGCAATCTCACAATTCAGAGAATGGTGTTATTTCAAAAAGGACAGCAAGCACATTAAGAATACAAGAACAATTCTGCCAAGGAGATGCCATTGAAATGCCCAGTGATTTAACTTTACCTATCATTTGAAATATTCTTCCAGGTCAGCTTTATCACTCTCACTTGATGCAATGAGAAAGGACAAGAAAATAACGTAAGACAGTTGCAGTGAAATTAAGTAGGGAATTAAAAATTAGTTCTGTATTTTCTCCATGCTGAAACTTCTGATGATCAAAGTATGTAGCAGCTGACATAGTTACATTTTTAATTCACTGTGGCAATGAGGGCATTACATCTCAAACCAGTAACCGTGGCAAATTAAAAAGGACAGCATGGGTTTAACCCTGCTGGGAGTGACCTTCGATCTGCTGCTGGCTTTGCAGGGCTGTCATTCTTGCGCATTTTGACACATTTTTACTCCAGGATGATTCAACGTACAGAAGGAAAACCAGGACATAGAATGTCATGCTTGAGTAGCAATTAAAATTATTGTTGTACTTAAAGATAAATGAAAAATCATGCTTGGGATAATGAACAGCAGCAGTAATGAAATACTGTCTGAAGAAGTAGAGAACACCTGATTCTCTACCTGAAACACAAACGTTGATCACTTTGTGTAATACACTAACTGTAACTCAGAAATTGTTACCGCAGTTCTATGTTCTACAGTCATATAACATGTACTGAAGTAACAGTGTCCCATGTTTCTTCTGGTAAAAGGAAGCAGCATCAACTCAGAGCATGAGTGCCATTGTGGTTAACAGCAGAAAATAACACCGATAATCTTCCAGGAGGTAGCAGCAAGCAAACAGCATATCCCACACCCAAATCAAATATTGGCAATGAGCACATCACAAATAGGCTATTACCACGCATCATTTAAATAATTTAAGAATATAACAGCTCACCACTCCTACCCTGCTACCACAAACTTAAGCTGCAAAGGAATGAAAGCCTTCAGAATCAAATATGATAAAAAAATGTCAGGCTTAGGAGGAAAGTGCGAGAATCCAGATTTCGTTCAGATATCAATACCAAATAACACAGCGGACAGCCTCAATTTAAGTTTGTTTTCAACACAGAACAGCTTATAAAAATGCCTGATAAACATCAAAATATGCAACACCAAGTCACAAAATAGAGTGAACTATAAATATGCTAAATATGGTGAAAGATTTCACTGAGTCAAAGAAATTTCCAAAAACAATGGAATTATAATGCTGCCAATTAATGACATCTGTATAGATATTTTCCACAATATTTAACGAACAGCATTAGCATCATGTTAACTGCATATTGTTCCAAAAAAATTAACTTACTATTTATTTTACTTCATCTGTATTGATAGGGCAGAAATATACCAACTCATCAACTCAGCACTGATTCGTGTGATTGTTAATGCAATTTGAACTGACTAATGTCACACTGTTTTGCAAGTTGAAGGTTAGTTATATAATAATCCTTGGGCATAGGCAATACACAATCAAATTAGAAATAAATTCATTCTGGTGTCTTCTAATTAATGTGTTTTGTAGCATATATGAAATTATTGATCTCCCACAGTAAGTATAAAGAATTCAAATATAGGTTTGCAAGCAGTATTTAAAATACTTAATTTAGTTTTGAAAAACCTATTTGTTATAACTGCATGCCTCCTAAACTGTAAGTAGCTATTCTTCGTCTTTAGTCCATCATGAATTTAATTTTGTGGAAGTTTGATTAATGAGGAAAGATAGCAGTAGAAACAGTAGTTGTTAATATTCCTTTTCAAATTCTGTAACAAGTTTCAAAATGTTCACTTTGGGTCAGAAGCTATCACTGTTTAGAATTTTGATCAAGAACACACGCACACACACACACTCCCACCCCCCACCACCCCCTGGAGGAGGAAATACAGGGAGTTCCACTTTAGAGAGGCAGGTGACTGCAATGAATGGCAAATACGTGAGAAGGTGTCCTCTCTCAGTTGAAAAATAAAAACGACAGAAAAAGCAGTCATGCCGCTACTGCTTGACAGGAGTCCTGCTACAGGGTGACTTTGGGCTGCGCCTACACCCAAGCCAGCAAGAAGGTAGGCCTTTCTATGGTACTGGTGCCACAACCTGCCAATGAGTTCTCACCTCTTTCAGTCAAATAGCTTCTGTCACATTAGTGAACTTCATTACCAACTGCTGACAAGGCTCTTAATGAGGGTAATTTACAGCCTGGCTCCCTGTGGTACCATTCCTGCTTTGGCCAAAATGTCTATTGTCAGGGGAACAGTCAGAAGATGAGCGCACTGTCTGCTGTCAGTATTTGGTTGGGGGGGTGTTGTATTCCTGGCCTTTGTGGTGTTGGAAAATCCTGCTGTCAGAAGGCAAAATTGCAGGAAATGTGTGGGTTACATAAGACGAGTTATTATGGATGTGTTCGTGGTAAATTTCAAAACATTTTACCTTGCAGCTGTTTTTCTGTTGTTTTGCTGTCCGAACAAATGTAATCAATCTCTGAAATTGATTGATGCTCGGATCTAACGTTCTGCGGCCTATTTACCAGGATTATACAGTGACAATGTTAATTATTCAAATCATTCATAAAATATGGATACATATGTTGGACAACTTACCAAACATTTTCTGAAGGAACAAAAGAACTGTTTTTCTTTTATTTATACAAATGACCGCCTCTTAGGCAAGAGAGAAATAAAAGTTTCGTACAACAGACCACACTGGCACCTAGCTTCCAGTCTGGGCTGGATGGGAGGTCACCACACCAATGCCAGGAGGCCAGCACAGGAAGCCGCTGTGTCAGGTTGAGAGTTGTCATTCACCACAGTCCAGGTGTTAAAGAGAAAAGAAAAGGAGAATAAAGGAAAAAAAAGCTGTAAGGGGAAGAAAAAGAGAAGAAAAAGAAGAAGAAGAATGGGTGGAGTGGACGAACTCTGGCTGGAGCATCCTACTCTGTCACCATCTTGCAAGTTGGGTGGCAGAGTGGTTAGCACTGCTGCCTCACAGCGCCAGGGACCCAGGTTCGATTCCACCCTCAGGCGACTGTGTGGAGTTTGCACATTTTCCCCTTGTCTGCACAGTCCAAAGATGGGCAGGTTAGGTGGATTGGCCTTGGTAAATTGCCCGTAGTGTTCAGGGAGGTGTCGATTAGGTGGGTTATAGGGGGACGGGTCTGGGTGGGATGCTCTGAGGTTCGGTGTGGACTTGTTCGGCCGAAGGGCCTGTTTCCACACTATAGGGATTCTATGATTCTATTCTAAGAGATGCGCACATCTACCAGATGTTTATGTACTGAAAGGGTTAAGTATTTCAAAAACTGGTTCAACGCACTGAGGTGGATTCACCACAATAAATTAATGAATGTCATGGTTACTTACATTATCCTGAAAGGTTAAGGAAAATAGGAGAAGAAAAAAATATCAAGTGTAAAGGCGTGAAACTGAGTAAAACTCTACATATGGTAAGAAGATGCTGATAAAATGCATTACAAACAGGTTAGTTAATTGGAACAAGCTTTTTAATGCTTATTAATTAAAATAATATGCAGCACAATATTAAAAGGGAGCATAATTTTAAATAGCAAAATATTCATGAACTAAATTGGCATCTGGCAAAGGCTTCATTTGGGTTTGGAACTTGTGAGGGAAAAAAATGAACAAGGAGTGAAACAGTGATCAAAAGAAACTTCATACAAAAAATGAAGACACGAGTAAGAAATACTGGTTAAGTACATAAAACTTGCATATCATTAGAAAACCGTCCATATTAATAAGTAAGTAAATAAAAATGACTTATGACACTGGTTTATTCTGGTGTTAATAATGGAAATCAGACCCAAAGATTTAACAAAGAATAAGGCCTCAAATTTTCTTGTGAATTCTACCAGAATCCTGCTGTGTCTCTGGGAGCAGTTCGTAAGGACATCTCAAACATAGGCAGAGACAAGGAAATGAGAGACTCTGGGAGTTACCAGTAAATTTTTGGAAGGGACAGATCATCCACACACTTCTTACAGGTTCAAACAGTCAACAGGGCAGAATTGCTGTTGAAACAATTCTGACTTCCTTGTTTATAAGTGGTCCAGATGGAGCCTGGTATGTTCATGTAGTTAAGATGTAAAAACAGAAAAATCTGGAAATATTCAGCCGATCTGGCAGTATTTTTGGAGAGTTAATTGTTGGATATTAGCATTACAAAATGGAGGGCAGAACCCGATATGGGAAACCCCTGTCATTCTGACCAATCCAGTTTAATGCCAGTGAAAGGAGGAAGCAGGGAATGATTTACATAGATGAGAAACCTGAACTCAGCAGGACCATTAGAACTTAGTGCTGAGTTCAAACAAATTAAATTGTTCCAAGGGCCTTAAACAGCAGTGTGAGAATTACAAATAATTGGAATAGGTACGGAAACTCATTTAGGGTGAATGTGGCCTGTTTAAAGTGTCATAATCTGAAGTTTCTTAAATCCCCATCTCTTTAAATTAATAAAAAGTGAACAGGCTTAAGCTGTAAGTGAGAGGTTTGAAAAAGACATGGCTCTTTATTTGAATGCATGTGGCATTCAGAACTAAAACAAAAATGAATTAATGGTATAAAGAGATGTTAGTACATACACTCCTTATAGCCTTTTCGGACAGATCGTTACAAGGAAATCAAAGCTGGGAATTAAATATTGAGGAGCGTGCAATATTTCAAAAGGACAGGCAGGAAGGAAAGGGTGGTGGAATAGCTTTGTTAGTGTGGGATGGAATAAGTTTGATAGCACAAAAACCATCTCAGATCAAAGATGTAGAATCCAAATGGGTTAAGGTGAGAAAACACTGGTAAGTGTCGTGTATAGGTTCCTGAAGAGTAGAGAATAAGTCAGAAGATAATCAAGTCATCAAGAACAGGTAGTTCATTAATCATGGGTGACTTTAGTCTTCTTTAGCAGAGCTAGCAACAAGGAAGAATTGATCGAGTGATTTTGGTATGGTTGTCTAGTACAATATGTTGTGGATCCAACTAGGAATCAGACCACAGTCGATCTGGTGATGTGTAATGAGACTTGTTTAATAAATGATCCTAGAGGAGAAGATCCCTGAGAAAGCAGCGACCAGACCATGGCAGAATTTAAAAATCTGTTTGAGATAGAAAATCATGGATCAGAAACAATTGTGCTAAATTTAAGTAAGGGTATTTACAAAGCAACAATGGAAAAGTTAGCTGGAATAGACTGGCACCAGATTAGCACCAAAGACGATGAGAAATAATGGCAGATGCTTAAGAAAATTGTTCTTATGTTCATAGTAAAGGTATATCCCAGTGAGAAATATGGATTATAACACGGGGATAAGCACACCACAGTTGATCAGGAAAGTTAAGGATATCATCAAATTGAAAGAAATAAAAAAGAATGTGGCAAAGATTAGTGTTAAACCAGAGGATTGGGAAAGTTGTAAAAATCAAAAAAAAGGGAGAAAATAGTGGGTAAAATTACAATACCAAGATGGACAGCAAGAGCTTCTTTCAAAACAGGAAAATGGCGGGTGGGGGGTAGAATTTTAATTTTCCAAAAATTGGCTGAGGCTACCATAGTGTTAAAGGTTTGGATGGTGAAGAATTTGTCAAATGTGCTCAAGAAAATTTTCTTTATCAATATGTGAATGCTCCTACTGGAAAAGGAGAAAAATGAGTTCTTCTTTAGGGCAATAAAACAGGGCAGGTAAAGTAAAAGCAGGGGAACACTTTGGGTCTAGCGATCATAATTCTATTAGTTTCAAAATGGTTATGGAAAAGGATGAGCCTTCCATAATAGTTAAGGTTTTTCATTGGAGTAAGGCAAATTTTAATGGGATGGGACAAGTAGGAGGCATTCATGAGTGTGATGATGAGTGTTCAGAGGCATCATATTCCTGTTAGAGTGAAGGGTAAGGCTGGTAAAATTAAGGAACAATGAATGAATAAAGATATTGATGTTCTAGTCAAGAATAAAAGAAAATCTTATTTTAGATATAAACAACTTGATTCAATCAATCTCTTAATCAGTACGAAGAGTGTAAGGCCATTCTTAAGTAAGAAATCAGGAAGGCAAAGACAGGATATGAGACAGCATTGGCAGTTAAGATTAAGAATAATCAAAACTGATTCTACAAATACATTAAGACCAAGAGGGTAACTAGAGAGAGGGTAGGGCCTCTTAAAGATCAAGGAGGCCATCTTTGTGTTGAAGCCTAGGGGGTAGGAGAGATACAAAATGAATATTTTGCTTCAGTTTTCACTGTGGGGAAAGAAGTGGAGTCTAGAGAATGCAGAAGAATAAAGCTTGATGTTTTAAAAACAGTTCACATCATAGAAGAGAAAGTTTGGGAGGTCTTAGAGAATATAAAGGTAGATAAATCTCCAGGACCTAATCTAATGTATCCCTGAACGTTGTGGGAAGTAAGGGAGAAAATTATGAGAACCCTTGCAGAAATATTTGCATCGTCTATAACTACAGGTGAGATGCCTGATTACTGGAGGTTGGCTAATGTTGTACCCGTTTAAGAAGGATTGTGAGGAGAAACCAGGGAACTATAGACCTGTAAGTCCGACATCGGTTATGGGTAAATTGTTGGAGGCGATCAAAAAAGACACTTAGAGAGGCTAAAATTGATTAGAGATAGTCAGCATGGTTTTGTGCAAGGAAAATCATGTCTCACAAACTTGATCGAGCTTTTTGAGGAAGTTACCAAAAAGATTGATGATGGCAGACCAATAGACATTGTTTGTTTGGATTTTACAATGCCTTCAACAAGGGTCCACATGGTAGGTCACATGGGATTCAAGGTGAGCTTGCCAATTGAATATGTAATTGGCTTAATGACAGGAGACAGAGAGCAGTGTGGAGAGTTGTTTTTCTGACTGGAGGCCTGTCACCAGTAGTGTCCAATGGGGATTGGTTCTGGGTCCTCTTTTGTTTGTCATTTATGTAAAAAATTTAGATGAGAATATAGAAGGCATGGTTAGTAAGTTTGCAGATGACACCAAAATTGGTGACATTGTAGACAGTGAGGAAGGTGTTCTAAAGGGATCTTGATCAAATGGGTCAAAGGGCTGAAAAATGGCAGGTAGAGTTCAATCTGCATGAGGTATTGCATTTTGGTACAACAAACAAGGGTAGGGCTTAAACAATTAATAGTAGGGCCTTGAGTCATGTTGTAGAACAGAGGGATCTAGGGGGGCAGGTACACAATTCTTAGAAGTTGGCATCACATATAGACAGGGTGGCTAAAAAGGTGTCTGGCATGCTTGCCTTCATTGCTCAGTCCTTTGAGCATAAGAACTGGGAAGTCATGTTCAGTTTGTACAGGACATTAGTAAGGCCTCTTCTGGAGTACTGTGTCTGTATCTGGTCACCCAGTTTATAGAAAGGATATTATTAAGCTGGAGAGGGTTCAGAAGAGATTTGCCAGGATGTTGCCGGTATGGAAGGTTTTAGTTATAAGGATAGGCGGAGACTTTTTTTCACTGAAGCGTAGGAGGTTGAGAGGCAACCTTGTAGAAGTTTATAGAATGATGAAGGGTATAGATAGAGTTAATGGTAGCTGTCCTTTCATAGGATGGGGGATTTCAAGACTAAGGGGGACATTTTTAAGATGAGAGGAGAAAGATTTAAAAGAGACATGAGGAGCAAATCTTTTACACAGAGGGTCGTTCATGTGTGGAATGAACTTCCTGATGAAGTGGTGGATATGGATACAATTACAATGTTTAAAAGACAATTGCATGACTAGGAAGGGTTTAGAGGGATATGGGCCATGAGCAAGCCAGCAGAACGAGTTTAGTTTGGGACTATGTTCGGCATGCACTGGTTGGACCAAAGGGCCTGTGCAGTATGACTCTATGACTCAATATGCACCTTAGAGATCTAGACTGATGAAAATATAACGAGGAACCAGGAAATGAAACAGGCTTTGAATATATACTTTGTCAGAAGTCACATGACACCAGGTTATCGTCCAACAGGTTTATTTGAAAGCACACACCTTTCATGCGCTGCTCCTTTGTCACATGATGAACGGGCAGCGCTCCAAAAGGTTGTGATTTCAAATAAATCTGTTGGACTATAACCTGGTGTCATGTGGCTTCTGACTTTGTCCACCCCCGTCCAAACCCAGCACCTCCACATCATAAATACTGTGCCCTAGTCTTTCTGGTCAAAACATGAAATGCAGTCCAAAATCACAAAGTAATCAAGAGGAAAAAAGGGGGGAATCTAAATACGGTAGCTATCACTAGAGAAAAAGTTCTAGGGAAACTAATGGAGCTAAAAACCAAGTGGAATCATTCAGATGCTGTGACAACTTTGAAGGTAGCTTATTGCAGGGCAGCATTGAAGGAAATGAAATTCACCCAACCAGCTCCAAAATTGCCTGGACAAGTTTTTGGTGATAACTAGGTGTTCAATCTGTCAAGTTGTAGGAACGGTATTTATTTTCACTCTATCTGCCAGTGTATAGTTGGCAAATACAATATTCAAAATGCTTCTTCATTTGTCGAGAGAATTTTTGTCTCCTGAGTAAATTTGAATTCTATCACCATCCTGCCTTTTTATTTTCAGTACTTTTGCGAGCTTCCCACTCAATTGCTTGCATTTTCCATCCATTCATGTTTCAAATAATTCAGTTGGATTGTATGTTTTCTCATTTCAAACATAGAGCAATACATCACAGGAACTGGCTCTTTGGCCCACGATGCTGTGCCAAACATGACACTAAATGAAACTAATCCCTTCTACCTGCACTTGAACCATTTCCTTTCATTCCTTGCACATCCATGTGCCTTTCTAAAAGTCCCTTAAATGCCCCTATCAAATCTGCCTCCACCCCTATCGTATCTGCCTCCACCACCATCCCTGGCAGCGTGTTTCACACTCCTACTACTCGCTGTGTAAAACACTTGCCCCTCACATATCCTTTGAACTTTCTCTTTCTCACCTTCAATGACGCCCCCTTGTTTTAGACATTTCAACTCTGGGAAAAAGATTTTGACCATCAACCCTATTTATGCATCTCATGTTAATACAGACTTCTATCAAGTCTCTGTAATATTTGGTATCACTGCCCTATTAAGATGATGAATTTGAAAGAAGAAGTAGTGACAAAATGCCAACTAGTTAAGCAAGCTGTGATATTTATTGTTTTTTCAATAGTATACATTAAGAGAATATTAATGTAATCTGACTAGAGGAAATGGGAATCAGAAAAAAGAATTAAAACCAATCAAAACAGAAAAAGAAAACATTAGTTGGTTTAGAATGAACATGCATACTATTAGTCAGATTATAACATGATGCCAGGTCAGCTATCTCATAGAGTCAGCAATTGAGTCCTCCAGACAGCAGAGAATTAGATGAAGCATGCATGATATTTTGCATGTGCTCACTTGTTTGTTACTTCACTTGTCTGATTAAAGGAACATGTCAAAATTTGCCTTTGCTTCAATATGTGACTGTCACATAATCAGTTCCTGAACTGTTATGGGGAGACACCGCAGTGGTTTTCTGACTTGAGTCTAAGAGAAAGAAAACAGAAATATAGATCCTGCCAGCCCATTCATCACGCACCTCCTGGTGGGTGTGTCAACAGCAATTTGATGGAAGCCTGGAAACATGGCGCCTATCCATTTATCTGATAAATGTATGCAGCATGGAAATAGTGGAGGTTTTGAGAGATGTGGGAGTGTATGCGTGAGTGAGATAGTTGGGAGGAAGGATGGTGACAGCTAAAGGGACTGAAAGATAAACTCTCTTTTAAAATCATGCAAAAAGGTTCTTCTTGAAAAATTTGTTATTAACCTTTGGATACAGTTGACCACACCACCCTCTTCCAATGCCTCTCCAATGTTGTCCAGCTGTTGGGAGTACAGTCACCTAATTTCATTTTTATGTACCTAACTAACCTGAGCATCACCTACAATAGTTTCTCGTCTGCCTCCCACACCATTACTCCCATGTCGTCCAATGATCTGTCCTCGCCACATTCCTGGGGAATCCATATGCTGTCAGACAATGACATGAACAGAAATAGTGCCAATTTCCACTGGCTGAACTTGATTGTTCACCACCTTGGCGTCACTTTGACTCCTAGATGAGTTTCCAAAAAAAACACATCAACACTATCCTGAAAAATACATGCTACCACCTCTGTGATTTTGCTAACTCAACCTCTGTCTTAGCTCACTTGCTCCTGAAATCTGTCTTCAAGTTTCTGTGATCTCTAGATTTGACAATCCCAGTGCACTTCTGGCTGACCTCCCATGTTCTAACTCTTCTGAGTCCTTAAGCATTGTGGATTTTAATTGCTGTGCATTTAATTGTCAAGGTTTCAACTCAAAAGAGAAGAAATGTTTGCATTTCTACAGAGATTTTCATGACCACTGCAAATCATTTTATAGCCAATGAAGTATTTTTCAAATGTAGCAGCTGATGTCATGTTGGAAATACAGTAGTCAATTTGCACATTTGTGCTATTAATGTCGTCAGAAACCAGATGTTTGTGCTATTTTGGGCAAACTGTGGGATCACAGAAAGACTCAAGCCCGCCATCATGGAATCAACAATCTTAGTTGTCATGCAGTGCCATGTAAAGTCATCCAAGATCCTTGACCCAAACTCGCCAGTGGCTTTCGCTGACAAGCTGAAAATCTGGTGCTAAGACAGGATGGGGAGCATGATTGAAAATGAAAGGTATCGATTCTTTACCTCTCATATTCAATTGACTCAGTCCCTAGGCTTTAGAATTAATTCTTGCTAAAATCAGAGCAGTAGATGAACATCACACTGCAGCCCAACAGAACAGACAATATTATACTATCTTGTTGTGCTTTGTGTACAAGCAAGAATCCAAGATATTCAGTAATAGAAAGGAAATCAAATTATCTGTCCAAAGTCAAAGAAATATTTGTCACTGAGTAGGTGGCACTAAGCAGGAGAGTTAAATAAATGACCTTTCAATAACACAACCAGGAAAAGGCAATAAAAACAAGCAATTTACGTCAAAACACATATTCTAATAAATGCCACTCAGTTATAGGATGATCAATTTATTTCTGTGCATTCCTAGTGCCATTTCTGATTTTTTTCTGAACTCCACACACAAGTACATAGATGCTCAACCACATCTTCATGGAGAGTGTTCTCATGAAGTGTGGCCTTAAAATAATAGCAGGGTACTGCATACTGGAAAACAATTTCTTATTTACCTCATTTCTAAGCAGAATGATTTACACTGTTGTTAGTGCTGGGTATTGAGGTAATATCCGTGCAAAACTGATAAATTTTGAAAAAAGACTGCAAAAGTGTCAATTTCACAAAACAAAACACGATCTGAATCCTAGGCATGTATTTTCCTAAACACGGAAGATTAAGGGCTCGATCTAACTGAGCTTTTTAAGATAATTAAATGATTTGATATGGTAGGTGGAGAGAAATGATTTCTTCCTCTTGGTGGTGCATGTATGGAATGAGCTGCCAGAGGAAGTGGTGGAATTAAACATTTGAAAGGCATCTGGGTGGGTATATTAATAGGAAAGGTTGAGAGGGATATTTGCCAAATGCTGGCAAATGGGACTAGATTTATTTAGGTATCTGGTTGGCATGGATGCATTGGACCGAAGGTCTGTGTTGTATATCTCTATGACTCTATAACTGCTTATCAATAGCTAGACTCAAAAGTTAGAGCTAGGACATTCAGCAACAATATCAGAAAGTAGTTTTCGCACAAAGGCTATTGGAAATCTGAAACACTCACTTCCAAAAAGCTGTTGCAGACTGAGAAAAACTTTAAGACCAGGTTGACAGAGCTTGGTTTGGCAAGGGTACTAAAAGTTACAGAACCAATCTGGGTGAATGGAGGCAAGATACAGATCAGCTGTGACCCACTGAGTGGCAGAAGAGGCTCAACAGGCTGAATAGTTTACTTGTGTTCCTACATCCCTTTGAGTTTGACAATAAATGAGAGTCATCATAATCTGGGAAATGAAAAAAAGGAGTATAAGTTAATTTTGAGTTGAATTTTAAAGAGTTTTAGGATATTATACACCTCCATGACCCATTTCCCCTTACTTAAAATCTAAGTCATAGAGTAAAAATGTACAACATTGACAGCAAACAACTGCAGGTTTGAAAATAGACAGAGAAGCGTTGTACCTTTATGGGTGAAAATGTATCGCAGTTTAAAAAAAAAAGCCAAGCACGTCAGTTAAACAAATACAGACCTCAGATACGAATATTTTTCCCTTCAAATTTTGGTGAATTGTTGCATTCGATAAGTTGATAGAACTTCATGAGAAATTAAACATGGTCTCATTTTGAGCATCTACTTCCGGCGTAAAGTCAAGCCACATATGTAGTTTGGTTTCAAAAAATGGTTCCATCACATCCCTAGATACATCTCAGCCAGAACAACTAAAAAAAAACTTTCTATTATATCAGAGCAATTTTTTTTGTCATTTTTAACATTAGCTTTTGCAAAAGAGATACCCAAACTTTGTAGGATTAGATACAATTCTATTCTTCAGATTCATATCCACCAGAAACTATGTTGAGACTGGATCTGACAGGACGACAGAGCTTAGCTACTGATCTGTTGACCACTTTTCCCTGCAAGCTACACACTATTTCAGCTGTTTGGTATACAAGTAAACATAAAGTCAGCAGAGCCCCACCAGACCAAAGCAATGCTGTCTCATTAGTCAGAGATGACTGTCGGTGGTTTCACAAGAGGCACCACACCTCGGGCGAAGGGAGAGGTTGGGAAGGACTGTCCTTCATTGTAAGCCCAGCTAGTGCAGGAATTGAACACCTGCTGTTGTGGTTACTCTGCATTGCAGACCAGCTGTTCAGCCAACTGAACTAACCTGCCTGGTAGTAATGGTACATTGTAAGATATGCCAGAGCATGAAGTTACAGATTGTAGTTGAACACAGTTCTGCTGGTGATCACAGATGCCCAATTTTGAGTTACTAGATCTGTTTGACTCTGACCAATTCAACACTGCGCTAATCCCACACAACATTATAGATGATATCTTCAATATGAAGATCGGATTTAATCTCCACATGACTGTGGAGACGCAGTGGCGTGGTTACGCCAAACAACAGATTCATGGGCAGACATAACTGCAGAAACTAGCTTGATGATGATGAGATCAAGTATAATTAAAGATCGGTCTGTATCCTCAAATTTAGACAGCGAGAGATTGGCTGAAGATTCCATGATTTTCTGCCAGAGAGAAACAGTCACATTTTGAGGAGTTCTCCTCAGTACTGCATTGCACAGCACTGGAGGACAGCTGGAGAATTCCTAAAAAACTACAATTATGAGCTGAGCCCGGAGCCAGAGGTCTATGCTGGTATCTTGAATCCCTCTTTGCCTTTATTAATGGCCTCAGTGAGTCCTGAGAATTCTGCCCCATTCTGAGTGCTCCTTTCCTGTCTTGAACTGTGTTCTTTTTAAAATTATGGCAAAGCTTTTATTGTTTGGATTGAAATGCACCTCATGTACAAATGTCCATCCTGGTCTGCTGCAGTCATAATCTGTACCATGAGGCACACACACTGGAATTAGCCATTTTACAGGCTCTTTAATGAAGACACTGTGCCAAGAAGGCTGTTGTCTGGTTAGCAAAGAACACATATTACTTAAATCTGTTAACATTTGCTCGTATTCCCTTTTAAATCTATTAATTTTCCTTTTTGCCTCCCCTCATTAAATTAACTTCCACATTCCTTACCATTTTCTTTCTATGTTTATCATCCATCTCTGTTTTGAATTTCAGTTTAATACTAATCCATTAATTCCAAGGAAATCAATTCTTCAAAATGCATGCTCTTTTTTGCCTGATAGGAACTCATTAGCTTTGTCTTTCAATTTCATATTTGAAGCTATCTTTCTGTTGATCCATTAATCTTTGCACTAACTTTTCAACCCAGTTCTCTGAACCAGATTCCTTCCTTCTTTGTTAAGCATTTGCCCTTGTTTGTCCCAGCACCCTGGGTAAGAATTTGTAAGCAAATATGATTGCATTATCTGCATTATTACATTGCTGACCTTCCCATTCTAAAAATCTTAATTTATTTTCACATCTCTTAGGTAGTCTCCTTTACTCCCCAGCTGTTTCCTCTGTTTAATCCATTCCACTGCTCCTTATTAATAGTCAATTCATATTTTCCCTCTTGGTGCTCAACCGTCAGGACATCAAAGAAAGAAGGCACGTGACTGAAATGGAGAAGATGAAATACAGAGATAAAAGGTACTGCAGATGCTGGAGAATCCGAGATAACAAGCATGGGGCTGGATGAACACAGCAGGTCAAGCAGCATCATAGGAGCAGGAAAACTTGACGTTTCGGGCCTAAACCCTTCATCAGAAATGGTTTAGGCC
>JAHRHZ010000031.1:276730-289941 GCA_024137785.1 Ginglymostoma cirratum
GGGCCTAAACCCTTCATCAGAAATGGTTTAGGCCCGAAACGTCAAGTTTTCCTGCTCCTATGATGCTGCTTGGTCTGCTGTGTTCATCCAGCCCCATGCTTGTTATCTAAGACGAAATACAGGTCTATTCTATGCTTAAAAGTCAAATGCTGCATATGCAATTATGCAGAACTATATCCAGGTATAATAATTCTCATATTTGGATACATTTGCATCATTCTAACTTCTAAGGTCTTAAACGTAAAATTAGATTTTAAGGATTGCATGTTTGCCTTGGATGTTATAGCTGTTCCAATACTTTTGAGAGATTAGTATTGATGCACATCCATACATAAATTTCATACAGAATTAAAAACAAAGGTTTCAAAATAGGAATCTCTTGGCCCCTTCAACACAGTTGTGGCATGATCTCAAGACTTTCACTTGGACACTGCCTCAGGAACTTCCTTTGAGAAAGATTGCTTGGAACACTGCCGGAAGGGTGAAATTGATTGTACCAGACATCTGCAAGGCTGAGAGCAGTTGACTCGAAGACAAAGTGAATCATGAAGTAGGAATAGTGCTTTTTTTTTTAAAGAAACTAGGGGTTTTAAGACAAAGGGAAAACTTGGTAAAGTGAAAAAAAATTCAGTGTTCATGATTAGGTATGAATCAGCGGGCAATCTTAGAATAAGGAAGTGAAGAGTCAATAAAACTTATTCCCTTAAGCCAATTACCAGGAGCATGAGGCAGCTAGGGGCCATGTCCTTGAACAGAATAAAGGCAATTCTGAGTACTCCATATGTATATTTATTTTTCTAAATTATACTTCATTCATGTATATCTACTTTTGAAGTCTGCACACACATTTGATAAACAAGTATCGTAGAATAGAATCATAGTATCCTCACAGTGCAGAAAGAGGCCATTTAGCCCATGAAGTCTGCACTGATTTCCAAAGACATCCCCAAAACCCCACATTTACCATAGGTAATCAATCTAGCCTGCACATCCCTGAGGACCTGAGGGCAATTTAGCATGGCCAATCCGCCAAACAGGCACATATCTGGACTGAGACGGAAACCCACACAGACATGGGGAGAACTTGCAACCTCCACACAGAGAGACACCCGAGGCTGGAATCTACTTCTTATTTTAAAAATATACTTTCTTTATAAAAATATCTAGAAACATATTCTCTAGAGCAGTTTGATTGTGCACAGTTTTAGCAGATTGAAAACAGACATTGGAGTTCGACTACCCTCACAGTTTCAACAGCATTTCTTATTTATGCAATGTATTATTTACATATATTTGAGACACCTGGAGTGTCTGATAACTGAACAGACCCCCTATTGTGCTTTGACAGAAGGACCTTAAATGATGCTCTTTCCCCACTGCACACATGGCAGTAGCTGACAAAGCTTTAGTGCATTCCTCAGCATGTAGTCTTGATCTTGAAATGTGCCAGCTTGCACCTCTCAGTTGAGGTCAATGCCTTGCTCTGGAAGACAACCCAAGGCTGGAATCGAACCTGGATCTCTGACATTGTGAGACAGCAGTGCTAACTATCTATGCCACCATGAAGCTATTGTTTACAATATTGGCCCTATAAGGATAGGATGCATTGTCATGCGTGTAATATGCATAGCACAAATCAGAGTTAATTTTAGATTGCATTGCTTTTTGAAATCCATGACATTTTTTCATTGTTTGCTTTTTAAGGTCTCACTTCAGGGAAGGGGAATTCAGATGCTCTGATTGTGCCCCTCCACCATTTCTGCTGCCATGCCCATGTCCACTCTCTTGAACAGATTGTTTTTGATCAACAGACACATCCCCTTTACCACATCCAGGTGACAAGCAGCTTGCATCATTTGACCAATTGTGCATGTTGTATGGCAGCAGGTTCACTTGCAGCTACATTAATCTAGCAGCATCAGATGAGGCCCTTCAGGAAGTCCTGCACTTAAGGGTCTCATTTGACAGTGGGGCAGGAAGGCCAACCATGCACTTTCCCACCAAGAAATTAATTCCAGTTGAGATGGGAAGGTGGTAGATTTCGGGTACGACACCATTCCACCTAAATAAATGGCATTCCCATTTCTAAGCTTGCCTGCAGAAAAGCAGATTTTGGCCTCAATCCCAACCATACTGAGCAGTGAGAGTTAGAACAGATCAATTTATAGTTTGAACTCTTCAACTTTTTAGTACTGCACTCATTTGCTATGTTTTGTTCACTAAGACACAGAAATTTTTAAAAATAGCCTTGCACTCAAAAGGGTACAGTTTTAATATGCATCAAACAATACACTCTTTTTAGTTGTTGGTTGTATACAATGTGAGTATTGCCGGAAAAAATCACATTTTGTTGATACTTTATTCTTGCACGTATCAGGATATTTTGCAAGAATATCGATTCAAGGAGAAAACCAACATTTACACTGCATGGATGCAGGGTGCTGATTGGTTGGCAAGTAAGGTGGTTTAAAATTTTAAAAAGCCTGGCTGTAAGTCAGCATTAATGGGTGCATTCTCCATGGCAACACCTCTAGCAATTGAAGCTCTGTTATGAAACTTGCTGACTCCAGAGATGAGGTGCATCTGATTGTCCTTGACATCAAGGCTAAGGAAAGCATCAAGGAGCCCTAGCAAAACTGATATCAATCGAAATCTGGAGAAAACAGGATGGAGTCATACCTAGCTCAAAAGGAAATTATTGTATTCATTGAAAGTTGATCATCTCGTGTCTCAAGACATTGCTGCATGAGCTCAAAGTAGTCGCCCAGGTCCAACCAGCTCCAGCTGTTACATTAATGACTCTACCTCCATCACAGGCTATATTTCTTCCAATTCTGTCCTCTTCTGCATGGACCTCCAGAAGTCAATGCTGGGAACACATCAATCAACATGTGCAGGAACGTTGATCAGAATTGGGCATGGTCGTTGATTGCACAAAATTCAGTACAATTTGTAATTCTTCAGATGCTGAGGCAGCTCATTCCTGCATGAAACAAGTTCTAGACATTAACAGGCTTGTTTAACAAGTGCCAGACAATAACTGTAATTGTAATGATCTCCCCTTGACGTTCAATGATGTTACCATTGCCGAATCCACCAGCATCAATATCCTAAGGGTTAAGATTAATCAGAAACTTAAGTGGACTGACAAAGTAAATGCTGTTGCTACAACAGGAGGTCAGAAGCTGTGAATTCTGGTATAAATAACAAGTAAAACTCCAGACACCCAAAAGCCTGTCCACCATCTACAAGCAAAAGTTAGGAGTGTGATAGAATATTCCCCATTTGCCTGGGCAAGTGCAACTTCAAAGGCCCTCAAGAAGCTTGACAGCATCCAGGAGAAAACAGCCTAATTTGCTGGCACCCAATTCACCATATTAACCATTCCCCCACACAAGTGTACCACCAATAAGATGCATTGCAGCAATTTGGCAAACCTCCTTCAATATTTCCTCAATACTCAAGACCTCTACTACTAAGAGGGACAAGGGCAGCAGATGCATGAGAAAACTACCTCCTGCAGGTTCCCTTGAAGCCACACATCGACAAAACTTTTAACTATATCTTTGTTCTTTCACTGTCACTGGGACAGAAACCTGGAAAACTCTTCCTAATAGCATTGTGGGTATATACACCCATGAAGTGCTGGGGTTCAAGAAAGCAGCTCAAAGCCACCTATTGAAAAGTAATCAGTGACGCCAAATGTCAGCTTTGTGAGCAACACTCTAATCCCATGAAAGAATCAATTGAAGAGGCAGTTTCCAGTCCACATTTACTACAAGGTGACATTTAAAGAGCAATTCAGGAAAAGGATAGTGTTTATTATTTCTACATTTTGTAACAAATTTCCTCTAAAAACAGCTAAGTATTATTCATACATCCACCCAGACTGCCATTCTCCTGCTCCCTTCCCTTATATTGCAGAGTTCAACAAGGAAAACCATTGAATTTACACACAACCGCAGAAAGCCAAATGCTGCACATCACCATTAATCAAAGATGAACCGGATGCCATAAGTTTCACATGTGCTGCTGACGTTATCATGAAGGTAGGAGGCAGTGACAAAATGTTTTAAAATAATGATGATTCATGCCATGCAAACTTATTATAAATAGGAAACTATCATGGGCTAGTGTGATATCAGTCCTGCCACAATCACAGCAAAATAATCTCAAAATTTTAACCCACCATTGGGAATTTAAATCTCGTAACTAATTAAGTCAGCCAGCCACTTTCCTCATCCTTGCCAGCTCCATAAAATCTCCCCACCAACTCCTCCACCCTCACCACCAAACTGTGATTTTTTTTTTCAGTGAATGATCTACTTTTGGATTATGAAATTTTACTTCAATACATACCTGGCCACAATTTTATTGGTACTTATTTTTAAACCACTGCCCAACTAATCAAAATTAAAGTACCCACTCTGTTGAATTTAGCAGCCTTCAAACAAATCAATGTACTGTTCCCACAGTTCCAAATAACTATAGCAAAAAAATGTGGACTCATTTGCATAAAATTGGAAGTTTCATTCACACAGTCTCAATTATCTTTGCTGTGACTAATGAAAATGTCATATGGTGCAGCAGGAAGAGTATTTGTAAAACTAGAATTTGCTGCAACAGAGAAAAGAAAGCATTGATTTAATCTGTAAATACAGGAAGGACATGCTTATTTTGTATAGCCTCGCTTGCACTGAAAGCATTTTGTCCAGGAAATGCACCTCCTACTCTCTTGACCCTCTTCCCCTAAATTGCAGACGATGCAGATTTCCTTTCAGGATCCCATGCTAACTGATTAATGTGTATCTCTCTCTTCTGAGAGAGCTGCTCTCCTTCAAATGTCTCATTAGCAACCACTCTTGAAAAAGAAGCAATCTTTCACCCAACTGAAATTACTTATTTGAAACCTTCCCATTTCCACCAAAACTGTCCCAAAAAAACCCAACAAAATAGTCAAAATAACAGCATAAGAAATTTTAAACAGGTACAATATTATTACAATGACGTGACTGCAGGGTGACCAAGGCAGGGAAGTAAATGTCCAAGGGTATTCACTTTTTAAGAAGGACAGAGGAAAAGGAGGTAGGTAGTGAGGTTAGGAAAAGATGAAATTGTGCATCGTTAAGAAAGGATTTTGGCACAGAAAATCTAGATATGGAATCAGTCTAGATGGAGCTATGAAGGAACAAAGGATGAAAAACATTAGTGATTTAGATTAAGATTTTATTGCCACACGTATCCAAGTAGAGGAATATAGCTGAGCAGTGAAAAGTGCACAAAGTCACCATTCTCCTGCATCATTTACGTTTACAAAAGACACGGTTAAAAACAGAAGCAGAAATATAAGGATCAGCCAAGACAAAAGAAAACATCCGGGCCAGCCCCCGCCTTTGCCATAACTCCTCGCTACCAGGAAAACATAGCCACAAAATCCATCCCTCAGCCTGCGAACACTCTACTGTCCCAAGTCCCTGCACTCTACCATAGCCAGAACACCATTACCTCGTCGTCGGGTACCAGGACCCAGTCATGGCCTAGCGCCATGCTGCTGACGCTTGTCTATGAGGCTCCAAACAGTAGTTTTTCTTTATTCATTCACAGATATAGGCATAACTGGCTGGCCAGCATTTATTGTGCATCCCCAGATGCCCTGGGAAGGTGCCTTCTTGAATGATTGCAGTCCACATCCTGCAGGTTGACCCACTGGGCATCACCGAGTAGCTTATTGCTGAGCAGGTGCTGCTTGATACCACAGTTGATGACACTTTGCATCTCTTAGAGAGGGAATTCCAGGATTTTGACCCAATGTCAGTGAAGGAATGGTGATATATTTCTAAGTCAGGTGGTGCTTTTTTCATATATCTTCTGCCCTTGTCCTTCTAGATGGAAATGCTCTTGGCTTTGGAAAGTATTGTCTAAGGACCTTCGGTGAATTTCTGCAGTGCATCTTGTAGTTAGAACACATTGCAGCTCTTGAACCTCAGTGGGGGAAGGAATGGATGCTTGTGGATGTAGTGGACAGGTTTTGTGGAGTCAAAAGATAAGTTATTCGCTGTCATATTCCTAGTTCCCTGACGTGCTCTTGTGGCCATTGTATTTATACAGCCAGTCCAGTTGAGGTTCTGGTGAATGATTGCTTCAATGATATTGATCATGGGGAAAATCAAGTGGCGGTGGTTAGATTCTATCTTATTGGAGATTGTCATTGCCTAGCATTTGTGTGGCACGAATGTTACTTGCCACTTTTCACCTCAAGCCTGTACACTGTCCAGATCTTGTTGCATTTGTACATGGATTGCTTCAGTATTTGAGGATTCAAGAATGATGCTGAACATAGTGCAATCAATAGCAAACATCCCCACTTCTAACCTTATGTTGGAAGGAAGGTCGTTGATGGAGCAGCTGAAGGTGCTTGGGCGTGGGACACTACCCTGAGGAACCCCCGCATAGATGTCCTGGAGCTGAGATGACTGATCTCCATCAACTTCAATCCCATTCCTATCTGCCAGGTACGACTTCAACCAGTGGAGAGTTTGCCTCTGATACCAATCAATCTAAGTTTTGCTAGCAATTCTTGATGCCACACATGGTTGAATGTTGCCTTGATGTCAAGGGCTGTCACACTCACCTCAACTCTGGAAATCAGCTCTTTTGTCCATGTTTGAGCCAAAACTATAATGAAGTCGGGAGCTTGAATGGTCCTGAGCGGTTCCAAACAGGTTATTGCTGAGCAGGTGCTGCTTGACCAAACTGTTGATGACACCTTCCATCACTTTACTGATGATCAAGAGTAGATTGATGTGGGGGGGGAGGTGGTGGTAATTGGCCTGGTTAGATTTGTCCTGCTTTTTGTTTACAGGACGTATCTGGGCAATTTTCCACATAGCCAGTGTTGAAACTATATGGGAAGAGCTTGGCTATGGAAGCAGCATATTGTGTAGCACAAGTCTTCAGTACTATTGTCGGAACATTGTCAGAGCCCATACCCTTTGCAGTATCTGCTGTCTCCAACTGTTTCTTGGTATCACATGGAGTGAATCGAATTGGCTGAAGACTGGTATCAGTAATGCTGGGGACTACTGGAGGAGGCAAAGATGGATCAGCCACTGGCACCTGTGGCTGCAGACTGCTGTAAATGCTTCAGCCTTATCATTCATATTGATCTGTTATGCTTTTCCATCATTGAGGGTGGGGATATTTGTGGAGCCTCCTCCTCCAGTGAGTTGTTTCTTTATCTACCACCATTCATGACTGGATGTGGCAGGACTGCAGAGATTAGATCTGATCCTTTGAATGTTTGGCATGGAAGTAGTCCTGTTTGTATCTTCACCGGGTTGACACCTCATTTTGAGGTATGCCTGGTGCTGACCTTGGCATGCCCACCTGCACTTTCCATTGAACCAGGGTTGATTCCCTGCTTGAGTGGGGAAGACACTGGGCCACGAGGTTGCAGATTGTGGAGTACAATTCTGTTGCTGTTGATCATGTATCGTGCCTCAAGGATGCCTAGTCTTGAGTTTCTCCATCTGTTCAAAGTCTGTCCCATTTAGCACAGTGACAGTGCTATATAATGCAATGGAGGATATTCTCAAATGTGAAGGCAGGACTTCATTTCCACTAGGACTGTCACTCTTACCAATGCTGTCATAGACAGATGCTTTTCCCTCTTGTTGGTCACCTGCTGCAGACCCAGTCTAGCAGCAATGCCCTTTAGGACCCCACCAGCTCGATCAGTAGTGCAGCTGCTGAGCCACTCTTGACGTAGACATCGAAGTCTCGCATCCAGAGTAAAATTTGCATCTTTGCCACCCATAGTGTCCCCTGCAAGTGTTCAACATGGAGGAGTACTGATTCATCAGCCAAGGAAGGGCAGTTTGTGGGAATCAGCAGCAGGTTTCCTTGCCCATGTTCAACCTGAAGCCATGGGACATCATGGAGTCCACAGTCAATGTTGAGGACTCCCACGGCAACTCCCTCCTGACTGTACATTGTATGCCACCACTTTTGATGATTCTGTCCAGCCAGTGGGAAAGGAGATACCTAACGACAGGGATGGTACGTCTGGGTAACTGTCTGTCAGGAATGATTCCGTGAGTATGACTATGTCAGGTTGCAGCTTGACTAGTCTGTGAGATAGCTCTCCCAGTTTTGGCACTAGCCCCCAGATGTTTGTAAGGAGGACTCTGAAGGGTTGACAGGGCTGTTTCTGCCATTAGTGCTTCCAGTGCCTAGGTTAATGGCAGGTGGTCCACCTGGCTTCATTTCTTTATTGAGACTTCATAGCAATTGAAACAACTGAGTGGTTTGTCAGGCCATTTCAGAGGGTGTTTGGAAGGCAACCACATGGCTGTGGGTCCAGAGTGATAAAATAGGAGATAGCATTGAACATGAAGTTAGTGATTTAGAGAACAAAAGTGAATTAGTAAATATGGGTGATTTTAAACCACACCATTTAGACGTTTACAAAATCATATGGGTCATGGATAGAATAAATAGCCAAAGTCCTTTTTGTCAGGGTAGGGGAGTCCAAAACGAGACAGCATAGGTTTAAGGTGAGAGGGGAAAAATTTAAAAGGGACCTCAGGAACAACATTTTCATGCATAGGGTAGTGTGTGTATGGAACAAGCTGCCAGAAGACGTGGTGGAGGTCTGTGCAGTTACAACATTTAAAACATACCTGGATGGGTATATGAATTGGAAGGGTTAGAGGGATAATGGGCTAAGTGCTGGCAAATAGGACTAGGTCAGTTCAGGGTAACCGGTCAGTGCAGACAAGTTGGACTGAAGGGTCTGTTTCCGTATTGTATAACTCTATGATTCTATACAGCTTAGGCAAACCACACACAGCAATAATGATGATAATTGTGAATGAATTCCTAGAATGAGTATAACATTTTTCAACCCATACACTGAGGAAACAAGTTACTATGGACTTGCTTTTGTGCAAGGGGTTAATTAATAATCTCATTCAGTTCTGAGCAAGGGTCACGCAACCTGAAATGTTAACTCTGATTTCCCTCCACAGATGCTGCCAGACCTACTGAGCTTTTCCAGCAATTTCTATTCTTGTCTCTGATTTATAACATCCACAGTTCTTTTGGTTTTTGTCAAATGAGATTTGGCTTCCCACTTGCTCCTGTCACTCACATCAGCTACGACTTCTAGCTTCTGTCATTTTTTTTTCACTATTGGAAGAATAGTTTGGGTGCAGCGTGACATCAGTGTTTGTACTAGACAACTCTTCATGCTTCAGTTAGGTATTTGAAGGATTGCCTTGTATACATTTGTGCTGAACATGTTTGACTTCCTGATGATTCATCAGGCAATTTTTCATTGTTTTTCCATTTGACTGAAGTTAGTGTACAGATGATGTATGGTGTTGAATATCCCAATCATTTATGAAGCATTTAAATTCTTAACTTGTGAACTGTGGGCCACTGTTACCCATCAGCGTGTTAGGAATGCGCTGCAGCTGATGTGTGCCTACAGCCATTTGACAATCTCACCATAGCCATTGAAGTCAGCTCATCCAACTCTCAGGGGTCAGAACTGTTGTTTCTGGTTACAATATAATTAGTTCCTGTGGGAGTGAAGAGGTCTACTCCCAATTTCTACTCCCACCATTCAATCATGGCTGATGTCGTTCTCAAAACCATTCTCCTGCCTTCTCTCTGTAACCCTACACATGACCTATGCCTTGCTCGGACTTGACTCAATTCATTCCTTTTTTCCTGCTTTTCTATCTTGTCCTTTGGGCTGGCCTGGATGACTTATTGGAAGGTGGAACTGTGCAGAAAATGCTGGATTGGTCCAATACACTCCTCTACTTCAATACTTCTTTTTCCTCAAAGACATACTGACTCTGCGAACATATTGTTGTGCTCTTCAAGGATCAAAGTCTCAAGTCACATAAATTAGATCTCCTTTCTTTTCATTACTCTTTTTAAAGATATTTATCTCTTCACGTGACTGAAAAAAAGGACTGCTGCAAATTGCTTTTGTCCTGAGTTGCAGTCAGCCAAATAAGTCTGTCATTTTGATGGTCTAATTTGGATTTCTGATGGTTTGTGGAACAGTGGGGCATGATTATTTGCGCATTCTTCCTTGTCCTTCTTCAGAAATCATCATTCCAACAGTCAAACCACTTCTCACCTTTTGACCTGATTAAACCAACATGTTGTACGGTGCCAGGTCAATCATCAGAATCTCCATCTGATACTTCTCCAGTGGTCATTTGTACTTACTTGCTGTGCTCCCATACTATTATGTGAGAAAAGATTTAACTTCTTGCAGCGGTAATATTGTTTTACCCATGCTGGACGCCTATCCTTCACCTTTTGTGTTGTGACCTCCACATTGGGTGAATGCTGCCTTTTTTCAGTGATTGCTTTGTCTTTGGGCCTACAGTATCTTAGGTCTGTTATACCATGAATATGCTTTTGCTACCTATTTTCTAACCTCAGCATTTATGCTGAATTAAGGCATAGAGGGTGTCATCAACCATGCTATCAAGCAGCACCGCCTCATCAATAACCTGCTCATTAACACACAGATTAGGTTCTGCCAGGACCACTCAGCTTTTGATCTCATTTACCGTCTTGGTTCAAACATCGATAAAAGAGCTGAATTCCTGAGGTAAGGTGAAAATGACAACCCTCGATATCAAGCTGCATTTGACTGAGTGAGGCATCAAGGAGCCCGAACAAACTAAAAATCAGTGGAGTCGGAGAAAATTCTCCCCTTGTTGGAGTCATACCTGGCATATAGAGAGATGATTGTGGTAGCTAGAGGTCAGTCATTTCAGCTCTGGCTCATCTCTGCAAGTGTTCCTCAGGGCTATGTCTTAGGCCCAGCCATCTTAACCTCCTGACTCCCCAAAGCCTGTCCACCATCTACAACGCACAAGTCCAGAGTTTGATGGGATACTCCCAACTTGCCTGGGTGGAAGCAGCTCCAACAACATTCAAGAGGCTTTACACCATCCAAGGTAAAGCAGTCCATTTGATTGGAACCACATCTACAAGCATCCACTCCCTCCACCACTAACACTCAGTAGCAGCAGTGTGTATTATCTACAAGATACACAGCAGAAATCACCAAAGACCCTTAGACAGCACCTTCGAAATCCACAGCCAATTCCATCCAGAAGGACAAGGGCAGCAAATACATGGGAACACCATGATGTGCAAGTTCTTCACCAAGCCATTTACCATCCTGACTTGGAAATATAGCATCATTCCTTCAGTGTGTCTGGGTCAAGTGCCTGGAATTTCCGACCAAACAGCACTGTGTTTCTATCTACAACATGTGGTCTGCAGCAGTTCAAGAAGGCAGCACACCACCACCTTCTTAAGGGAGACTTGGGACCTGCAATAGATGTTGGCCAGTCAATGACGTCCACACCCAGTGAGTGAATAAAAATAAAATGGAGTTGAGAGGGTGTCTTTTAAATATACAGCCTTAAGTTTATCAATTAGATATTGAGAGGCCAAGATACTCTGATGACATAGATCAGAGTGAAATTGGAGGCTTCTCCAAAGTTCAAGGTCAGTTGCATCCTTCTCCAGTGATTTCTTCTCCTTTCATTCACTCACATTCGGTCCAGTGCACAACCATGACAGACAAGCTCAGGCACACTATTGTAGGAACATTATGGACTGAGAGAATATGTGTTGCATATCACAAGTAAGGAATCAGCATTATTAAATCTGTACACTCTCAACCTTTGCTCCTCTGCACTGCCCACCCTTCAAAAATCTTAATATATTTCATATTTCATCAGTCATTAAGAGGAATTTTGACGGCAATTTAAACTGAATCAAAAATTGCACCGGTCAAGATACAGGCATCAAGCTTCACTTCCCCCCGCCCCAAACCCCTCAATTTCGTAATTGAGCATAGGGAATTGTAAGTGACATGGTAAGGACAGAAATAGCAGAGCAAGTGAAACATCGACATACTGGCAAGAAATATCTACAAAGAAATAGAGCGGGAGCAACACTATGAACAAAGATAGCTTTGGCAGCATAGGGAGAGAAATGTCATCCGAGAAAAGCAAAGGCAGAAACAATGGCAAGTGTCAACAAAAAGGAAGTGAAATATCAAAACAAAAATGGATAAAGAAAATTTTACAGAAAGAGAGAGAACGCCAGCAAAGTTATTACCAACTGACGAATGTACTCCTGTCAAATTGTTCTCTCCACGTAAAATCCGACCCAAACCCAACCTTGTCTCTCGACTGATTTTCTCATTTGCTTCGGGAAGACTTTCCTACACGGTGATTGGATGGAATGCTAACTATTTTTCTCTTCTCGGGCCTGGAAACATTAAGGACAGTGATTCCACTATCATCATTTTCTAACATTAGCTAACATAGCTCTGACCAAGCCTTCAATTTAGGCATGAGGGGCATCAAATATTCCAAGTCACCTAGGAAGTGTATCCAATGGAACGCACAGATTAGCAGTTTCCAGGTTTAATTCATTGTTTATAATATCAGCTAATTTTACTACTGCAGCAACTGGGATGATACAATTGGTATCAAAACACTCAGGGATAGGGAGGGGAGGAAAATATCACAGGAGTGGTACAGAGCAGAAAGAAACCATTCAGCTCACGGTATCTGCACCAGCTACCTCTATCAGCTGAGGTTCCTGTTCCTATGTAATGATATTTTTAACTGGAAAGTGCTCATGTGTGTACAAGAACCAGTGAACAACAAGAGCATGTTTAACTGGAATGTTCTTGCAGTTGAGTATTGTATAGATTCGTGGCTTACGGGACATATTCCACCATTCCTCAGGATCTTCAGGGAAAGTTATTTTTAAATATACAGTACAAATAAAACAGAAGCTATGTCAGTTATAAATATATAACATCTCATATGTTAATGTCAGCTATGTTGAGGCCTGTAATAATAGGAAGTCAACAGAGAATGGTAAAATAGGATATATTTTAGATTCAGCATCTCAGATTAGTGAATGCCACCTACTACCTATGAGACAATGTTGCTAAAAATGAAAACATAAGCATGGCTTGTTACAGAGATAAAAGGTACTGCAGATGCTGGAGAATCGGAGATAACAAGCATGGGGCTGGATGAACACAGCAGGTCAAGCAGCATCATAGGAGCAGGAAAACTTGACGTTTCGGGCCTAAACCCTTCATCAGAAATGGGGGAGGGGAAGAGGGTTCTGAAATAAATAGG
>JAHRHZ010000031.1:294941-320566 GCA_024137785.1 Ginglymostoma cirratum
ATTTCTGATGAAGGGTTTAGGCCCGAAACGTCAAGTTTTCCTGCTCCTATGATGCTGCTTGACCTGCTGTGTTCATCCAGCCCCATGCTTGTTATCTCGGATTCTCCAGCATCTGCAGTACCTTTTATCTCTGATACAATTTTAACCCCACTGCGAAGCCTCTTCTAAGGATGCCTACCCTGAAGAAGTTACCCTCCTCCCTCCGGACAAACCTCAGGGAATCTCTCTCCCACTGCAACTCTCTCATCACCTCTTCGGCCTTGAAACTGCTCGACCACGTCCTGAAGCAAACCAGGTACCCATTTCTGATGAAGGGTTTAGGCCCGAAACGTCAAGTTTTCCTGCTCCTATGATGCTGCTTGACCTGCTGTGTTCATCCAGCCCCATGCTTGTTATCTCGGATTCTCCAGCATCTGCAGTACCTTTTATCTCTGTTGCTGTTCCAGCTTGCATTGAGCTTTGCTGGAATACTGCAGCAAGCCAGAATCAGAGATGTTGGCCACAGAACCGGGTGGGGGGGGGAGGGACGTGTGTTAAAGTGGCGGGCAACTGGAAGCTCAGGGTCTTTTTTGTGAGCAGAACGTAGATGCTCTGTGAAGCAGTCACCCAGTCTATGCTTCATTTCCCCAATGTAGAGGACACCACTTTGTGAGCAGCGAATGCAGTAGACTAGATTCTGGCAAGTGCAGGTAAAATGTTGCTTCACATGGAAGGCATGTTTGGGCCCTTGGATACTGGGGAGGGAGGAAGTAAATGGGCAGGTGTTACACCTTCAGCAATTGCAGGGGAAAGTGTGGTGGGGCTGTGGAGGAGTATTGGTAGGGGGGAGGGTGTGGAGGATGATTGAACCACGGTACCGCTGCGGAAGGTGGACAAGGGAGGGGAGGGGAATATGTATCTGGTGGTGGCATCTCACTGGAGGTGGTGGAAATGGCATCTGATGATCTTCTGGATGTGGATGCTGGTGGGATGGTAGGTAAGGACAAGGGGGACACTATCACTATTGTGGGAGGGAAGGGAGAGAGTGAGTGTGGAAGTGCGGGAGATGGGTCGGACCCGGTTGAGGGCCTTGTTGACAACGGTGCTGGGGAATCCTCGGTTGAGGAAGAAGGTGGACATTTCAGAGGCTCCCTTGTTGAAGGTGGCCTCATCTGAACATACACAACTGAGATGGAGGAACTGAGAGAATGGGATGGAGTCTTATTCTGCAATATAAACCAACATTTTCCCAGCTACCAACAGTTCTGAAGAAGGGTCACTGGACCCAAAGCATTAATTCTGATTTTCTCTTCACAGATGCTGCCAGACCTGCTGAGCTTTTACAGCAGCTTCTGGTTTTGTTCCTGATTTACAGCATCCACAGTTCTTTTGGTTTTATTTATGAAGTTGTATCGTAGGTGGCCACTGGTGGCCAGGATTTCCAGACACATCATATCTCTTGAAACACCAACTCTTGTGCGTGCACAGATACAAATGCAAACACAAAAATAATTTTTAAGATTAAGGCCTGTGGATATTGAAATGGATGTGGCACAGGTGACTGCTCCAAATGCATTAATCACTTTCTTGATTGTACTTAGTTAATAAGTAACAATAATAATTATACTAATATGTTGTGCATTAACCAATATCAAATGTATAATACTGAAAACTGTGAATGACTGACACTGGTATTAGCCAGTGAGTTTGGTAGAATGACATTATGTAATATCAAGATGAATTCATGAGGAGACAGATCTGATAGTCTGCAAAAATAGGTCCTAACTCTCAACCTGGTGGATTTTAACGTTGTTCTTTTCTGAACCAACTCCAATTGGTTGATAAGCAACCTTGAGTAAACATACTGACCCTTTGGCTGGGCCACAGCTTATTGAAGCTATGAGCTGTGAGGTGCCAGATATGAGGACAGAGGCACTGGCATTGTGACTGCACCAGTATCAAACAGGATACTTGCCCGAGCTATCGTTTGGTTAATAAATAAAGCAAGGAAATTAGAACAGTTTGTCCAACAACGGGAGATCAGCAATATCATGCGCTGACCAAGACACTCCACATCAAATGGTCAAGCAGAGAATGATGTTTCCAAAAGCACCTTCAGAAAAAGAAACAATGTTCAAGGGTATAACTCAGAACTTTACCTTTCTCTTCTCAGTTGGAATGATCCCCTATCTAAACAAGTAATGAGCAGCAATTTGGATTGTGGCTGACCAATGACTGCATGCTTCTGTACTCTCAGATACTCGGCAACCTCACCTTGAGAATGGTTTTCATGAGGTTTTAGACAAGGGAAGTAATGACAGAAATATAGAACCCCGTGTTTTTCAAAATCCTGTACAACTGTCTATCAAGGGTCATATTCTTCAAGTTATTTAAGCATGCTCAAAGTTTGATGTGTGCATACGGTGAGTAGCTGACTGGTGGAGACTGACCTAACCTTTGTATAAATGAATTATTGCTTTTTGTTTCTAGTACCTGATTCCTTCACTGATCTCATGCAACTCAAGTAGAATTTCACTTGGGCATTCAACTTCAAACTGTGCACTTGGTGGCAAACTTGCATTTGGTAAGACAATTGTTTACACCATGGTTGTCAAGTCTGTGCAAAGTGTCACCTGCTGTGGCTCAAAAGCCCCACTCTGGCATGGCAGTCTCTGCTACATTTGCTGCACAGCAAGTTTGTTTGTTTGTTGTGATGGATTTTATTCACTCGTTTAGTAGAGCATCTAGAAAGGTCTGTTTCCATGCTGTATGACAATATGACTGGAAGTAGATGGACCATGATGGGTCAGCATCTTACTATATCCTGGTTCTGCCCAGTGGGACACGATGGTCCCTCCCATAGCCAGAGACAGCCTTTTTATACACAAACTGCGTTGGACTTCTCTCCTGTAACTGCTGTCTAACTATTTGGTTAATACCTGGTAGGTAAACTGGAGTATGCTCTCCAGGGAAGAAGCCTGGACAAAATTTATGGTGAATTCTGGGCCATCCAAATGTCAGGGGGGCCATTTACAACCTCCAAAAGGAAATGCAAAGCACTGTATTACCACTAGCTTTTTTGCAGGAGTCACCAGAAACACAATATGTTTAGACAGCAGTCCACCTTTGGACTCCAGTCAAGATTCTTTTGTTTAGCCCTCCACTCTCCCAACACTTCCATAAGGCATTGGTGCAAATGGTCCAGGATGTGCCTACATTCTGGTAGGCCTGCAGACTGGATACCTGTGGGTCAAATGTCTTCCAAGTTCCTGTGAAGTTTTTGCCTGGGCCTGTCAGGGACTGAGCCTCCATGTGTCAACAGGAGGTGGCACTGCTGAGCACCTGTGCTGATGAAGAAACATGCGCACGTTTCTCTTTTTCAGATTGCTATAAACCAGTGATATCGGCTGAATATTCAAAGCAAACTAGCACACAAAACCAGAAACCGCTCACGCTCTGTGCTCATACACTGGATGCATCACAAGGCCTGTTAGACACACCCTTCAACACAATTCACACAAACACAGCTGTAATAAAAACTATTTCTAAATGAGTAGTATTTGCACTCAAACTATGGACACCTCACTTTATCAAGGGTATGAAAGCTTTGTAAAGTGTACAAAAGAGATTTAGAAGAAAGCTTCCATGAATGATGGATTGCAGTTGTGTACATAGACTGTAGAAGATGGTGCTGTGTTTCTTAGAACAGAGACGTCTCAGAGGAAATTTGATTGTAGTGTTTAAAATACTGAAATGCTGAGATAATATAAAGAGAATGGTGTCTAACAGCTCAAGCATATGGAGACAGATTTGAGGTAATTGACAGAAGATCAGGAAAATTGTATGAAAATCTTTTCATACAACAAAAAATTGTGATTTAGAATGCTCTGCCCGATAGTTTCAACAGTAGCTTTCAAAAGGTAACTGGACAAAGTCTTAAAGAAGAAGATTGCAAGAAAGAGTCAGGAATGTGGAGTCACTGGGCTGCTTTTGAGAAGTAGTAGTGCAGATGGGCTCATCTCCTGTTGTGTGATACCATTCTGGCGTTTCAGTTGTACTGGCACAGTCAGGACATGCAAATTAAAAAAAAAATCCATTAATCTTCTTCCAGTTCGTCAATTAACAGCTAACTTGTTAATAGATAGTATTTACCACAGTCACTCCAGTTCAGGCCAAACTTCCAAAAAATCCATTCTGAACATGTAGTTTGTTGCGATAACTGCAAAATTGATAGATATTATGGAGTATCTTCAGCGTTTTTTTTTTCACATTTTCAGCTTTAGATTAACAAGAGGCTACAATTTAAGTGTCTCCATTCTCTCCTCCTAGCTATGCTTACCTTGTACTCCACAAGAGCTGTCAACATCACACCAGATTACTTCCAGTTACCTTCCCTTGATCTAGGCAAGTTGAATCAGCTTAATTCTCAGTTTAATTCAGCCATTTCAGATTTCACCTCATTACAGATGGTTCAGCTGCTTGGTCCTTTCCATTCTATTCTGGAAACTGAGTTCTGCAGTTAGCTCCTTAGGATGCTTCAGCTGGCAATAATGCTTTTGGAAATAAGACATCTGCAGCAAGCTAATATTTCAACAATATTAAAGAGTTTTGTTCTCTTAAACACATCTTAACTTTAAAATGGTATTATTCTGACAATTAATCCATCAAATTTTGGCTTTTTTTCTTTTAGAAGTGCTGACTGATCGGAGGTGTGTGACAAGTATTTCCTTTTTTTTGGTTTGATGTTGTCCTGTTATTTGGAGTCAATACTTCAAATGGCAGTCCTGGGTAAGCCTCGACCTTTATGTATAATACCAAATAAGTAAGTAGGATTGTAACTGCAGCTTTTATAAATAATCTTCAGGAACTTTTCAAGCACACTTCTGACCTCAATGTATATAATACCAGTTTCAAAACAATCGGTGCAAAATTCTGAACCCCAATTCTCTCTTCCTGCATCACTTATAGCCTTCCCCTCGCAATTTCTCCTTCTTCCCAGAGATCACTTACAACTCTTCCCTATCCCCACACCAACCTTGCAGCCTCCCCCTTTCTCGCCACTCTGCTTGCATTCTCTGTTTTTTCTCCCACACCCTTACAGTCTCTTACTACCACCCCAATCCATGGCACATGCAACCCTTCACCACCCACTCCACCTCCCCAATCTCTCCAGAAGTGTACAATACATGACTCCCTGGTCATGACTTCTTAGCTTTTCCAGTAAAAGGTCCCTTGGCCTTAGCCTTGTCCACTTCCCTTCATCCTTCCCCCACCTGAAAAATGGAAGGATGAATCACAGAGGATAAGACAGCATTTCACAAATCTAAGTCAGAGTCTTTATTAAGTTAGTAAAAACTGTCACGACATGTTTACATGAGTTTAGTCAAAGAATTAGAAAATAACATTCAAATTTACAAGTAGTAGCCAATATCAACATGGTAAAAAAAGAATCTTGACCGTGAAACTGTATTGCTATTGTGTTGGGAGGACGGGTAGATCCATGAAAGAGTAAATCTGATGAGTTGAAATGCCTGATGACATTACCAGGAGCAATGTTTTTTTTTTAGCTGATACTCAGGGAGCAACATCCAAAAGGTCTCCTGCAATCTTCAACAACGTAAAAAAAATTAATCTGTGTATGCCAAAAAGATATTTTCCAAAAGTAAACAATTAAATCATTTAAATCCAGAACTTTTGACAGGGTAAAATAGACGCAAAACACTACTGAAACAGGAAAATTGAAGAACAAGAAGAAGAAGAAAATCCTTCAAACATTTAGTACATCAGGCACTTTATCAGTAACAATCTTCTGGACGTGGGCATAATTCATTGATTCTGAACTAACTGTATCCGTTTTTGTAATATGACATATATTTGAGCCATGTAAAATGCTTAAGTATACATCCAAGACACTGGAATACAAGTTGAAAGGAACATTTTAAACTTTACAGTGTTCTGGTGAGAACATGCCTGAAGCTCTGCATCTAGTTTTAGTTAATGATACACATGGGAAATATTCAAACCTGAGAGGCACAGCACTGAAACCAGCAAATGGATACTAAACATCAGAAAAAATGAGATTCAGACAGCTTATTTCAAAGAACTTTCTGGTAAGAAGGCCTCAAAGGCACTTAAGAGAGTAAATTGCATGAAATACTACGTCTGAAATATTACATTCACTTTACGCTAGCTCTTACAGTAGAACAAAAGGATGTGAATCCCAACAGTGACAAAAAGACCTTGGAATCATTTAAGAAACATTTGCAAACTGTGATGTGGAACCACAGGTTGTTTCTGGTTGTTTCAATGAGTATCAGAAGAATAGCGTTGTTCGTTCATTCATTCATTCATCATCTTCTAATCTTGTAATGCTGCACCTTAGATAACAATAATGCGACACATGCAACATTCTTCTCGAAAGGGGAAAAAGTCAACAATGTGCTTAAACTATCAATAAAATAAATGATATTCATTAAAACGCAGGGTAGAGGGAGATTTACACAATGACCTCCTGTCAGCAACATTCCAACCCCATCTCTGCCAACACGAAAATCCCTACAACATTGGCAAAAATTGGAGGATTTTTACCCAAAGTAGATTTGACACTTATCTTGGTTTGTTTCTGGATTTCAAGTTGGTGGTCTACATGATTTTAAAATTCAAAACAGCTGCCAAAGGCATGGAGTATAAAACAAAATTTTAGAAATGAACTTTCTCTTTCAGAGCAGATAATTGTGAAAGATCATAGTATGCTCCAACAATGTAAATGCTGCCCTCTCTTCCCTCCTTGACGCAAGATTTCAGGCCAACTCACGTTATGCTATTGGAACCCAATGTAACATCATAGCTGTTAAAAAGAAAATAAAAATTAATAGCACTAGTAATTATAATTATTAGGATTCTTTAAATTACACAAAGCAATGTTGCAAACTAAGTTGAATAAGGTGAATATTTAGCTTATTTTATTTCTAATTGTTTATAAAGTCTATATTTTGGGTTTATGCATTGTGAGTTCAAGAGCACAGAGTTTGAGACAGCATGCACTGAAGATTAATTAATATTGTTTGTTTTCAACGGCAATCTGAAGGCTTAATTTAAAAGGGTAAGGTGTAGAAGAAGGCTCAAGACCATGATGGGCTTCTCTGTTGTTTTTGGGAAGTTGAGCACAACTCCCATGCCCAGAACTAAAACGTATGCAGGAAGTCTCTCCAGCCGCAGTTCTTGGAAGCCCAAGTTCAGAATTTGAACAGGTGGGGGTACTGTTAAGCATCTGCAAGGCTCAGAGTATCATGGATAGCACATAGAGAGAGAGACGGTCACTCCACATGCTCAGATTCCACAGGCAGGGATTGGGTGACCACCATGCAGAGAAAGAGGACCAAGCAGGCATTGTTGGAGTACCTTGTGGCCATACCCATGCAATGCAAATAAAATGTTTTGGATCTTCTTGGGGAGAATGGTCTCTCAGATTAAAGTAGCAACAGCCAAATCCATTACATCATGGCTGGCTCTGCTTCACAGGAATGGAGGAGTAAGTGTGGGAAGGCTACAGTAACTGGGAATTTAATTTTAAAGGGAACAGACAGGCATTTCTGTGGCTGCAAATGAGACACCAGTCTCGTATGTTGCCTCTTGGTACAGGGTCAAGGACATCTCAAATTGGCTACAGGACATTGTGGAGTGGGACGGTGAATTGTCAGTGGTCGTGGTATCAACAATGCAGATTACCAAAAGATGAAGTCCGAAAGACAGAATCCAGGAAATTAGGAAACAAGTTTAAAAGTAGGACCTCAAATATCAAGATTCCTACAAACATGCTAGTCGGAAAAGAAATAGCAGGATGTATGAGATGACTGTGTGACTGGAAAGATGATGCAAGAGGAAAGGTTTCACATTCATGGGACATTGGGACTGGTTCTGGAGAATGTTGAAACAGAACTGGAAGAGTTGTACCAAAGGGCAGGATCAGAACTGATGTCTCAGCAGGATTATTTTCTCATGCGGTTGGGCAAGTTTTAAACTAAAATGACAGAGGGAAGAGAACCTGTACAGGTAGACAGAGGAGAGGGAAATAAGGGCAAAATCAAAAGACAGAATAGGAATTAAGAGAATGTTAGATATAGAATTCAAGGGCAAAAAAGAAAATATGGCCACAGTGTAAAATAATATACGTAGGACTAAAAATGTTAAAAGGACAAGCCTTAAGCCTTTTGACTTAATGTGTGTAACATTCCACAGGTCCACCAGACCATAAGATACATGAGCACAATTAGGACAGTCAGTCCATCAAGTCTGCAACACCATTCGATCATGGCTAATATCTTTCTCCATGCCATTCTCCTGCCTTTTCCTGTAACCCTTGATCCCTTTATTAATCAAGAACCTCTCTCTCTCTCTTTCTTAAATACATTCAATGAATTGGCCTCCACAGCTTTCTGCAGCAATAAGTTCCACAGATTCAAAACCCTCCGGCTAAAGAAATTCCTCCTCATCTCAATTCTGAAGGGTCATCACTTCAACTCCAAGACTGTGCTCTCGGGTCATATTCACTCCTACTCTTATAAATATCTTCGGTACGTTCACTCAATTCAGGTCTCCCAGCATTCTGTAAGTTTTAATGAGATCCTCCCTCATCATTTTAAACTCCATCAAGTACAGAACCAGAGTCCTCAACCACTCCTCTTATGACAAGTTATCCTAGGGATCATTCTTGTGAAACTCCTCTGGGCCCCACCAAAGCCAATACATTCTTCCTTTAGATATGGGGCCCAAAACTGCTCACTTTATTCCAAATGCATCTGACTAGAGTCTTGCATAGCCTCAACAGTACATCTCTGCTCTTGCATTTTGGCCCTCTCAAAATGAATGTTAACATTGCATTTGCCTTCATAACTGCCAACTAAACCTGCATATTAACCTTAAGAGAATCTTTAATTCAGACTCCCAGACTGATTTGTCTCAGATTTCTGAAGCCTTTCCCCAACTAGAAAATAGTCTGTGCCTTTATTCTTCTGACCAAGGTGTCAGGCATGACCTTTGATGAAGCCATGCTGACTCTTCCCTAGTTTACCATGGACTTCTAAGTATTCTACAATCTCATCCTTAATAATGGACTCTAAAATGTTACCAATGACTAAGGTTAGGCCTATGATGCTGTGTCTTGTGCCTCCCTGCCTTCTTAAATAGGGATGCTTTAAATGCTCGAAGCAAGGGGATTTTTTCAATGGGTACAGCAACAACCTGTCATCTGTCGTTGGTACTGTATGCACACGGATCAGCTGCGAATTAAGATTGGTAAGGAAGACTTTTGTCCACATGGAGGGTAGAGACCAGTGAGATCTGCCTTAGCACTGAGTCTGGACAATATCTGTTGTCTGAATGTAAATCTCTTGCCAGTCATACGAGGCGTTTCTCGCAGAGGGTGGCCCATTTTTGAGTCCTCTGGGATCCTTCCTGACTTGAGTGATTCCTGAAAGATCACCACAAATGCCTCCCCTCTCTCCTCCGCTATCTCCTTCAGAACCCCAGGGTGTAGTTCATCTGGTCCAAATGATTTATCTACCTTCAGACCTTTCAGCTTCCCCAGTACCTTCTCCTCAGTGATGGCCACCAACTCACCTCTGACCCAGACTCTCTTACGGCTTTGGCATACTTACTACTTCTCCAGCGTCACTTCCAATGGCCCAATGTGGACTCTTGCCTCTCTCTTACCATTTATAAATGTACAAAGAAAACTCTTCCAAAATTCTTTTATTAGCTCGTGTAATCTCAAATTTCTTCAATACCACCACCTGACCCTTTCCAAACTCTCAGTCTTTTACATTTTCTGGAAACTTTAATAATATTTCCTGATTTCTACCCCCCGACCCCATCCCGACCTTAACTAGGTTAAAGTCCTAGTGACAACCCTATTCATAATAAAATCAATAAATTAATCATGCAAATAGATGTAAATACGTATGATTGGGTTGAGATTATGGAGACTGGTGGTAGGGTGACCCAGGATGGGAACTGAATAACCAGGGGCATTCAGTCTTTTATCCAACAGACAAAAAGGAAAAGGAGGTGGTGTAGAACTGCTGGTTAAAGACTTCCGAGGAAGGATCACTCAAAACATTATAACTCTTTCTTTTTCTCCACAGATGTTGTATGACCTGCTGAATTTCTTCAACACTTTCTGTTTTTGTTTCACATTTCTAGCATCCGCAGTTTTTTGTTTTATTTCAAGAATAACTGGCAAATTAAAAAACAGAAGAACTGCGGATACTGTTTAGTGTGCGAGACCCGTTGCAGAAGAGTGACCAGATTATGATACAATTATTCATTACAAAGGAAAGTGATGCAGTAGATTCTGAGACTAGGGTCCTGAATCTATATAAGGGAAACTGTGATGGTTTGTGATGTGACCTGACTCTGATAAATTGTGCAATGCTACTTTAAGGAATGACAGTGGATAGGCAATAGCAAACATTTGAAGTGCACATGGAGAAACTGCAACAATTGTTCACTCCTGCCTGGCAAAAGAAAAACTAGAATGGGAACTATGGCCCAATCATGGCTAACACATGAAAGTAGGGGCAGTACTAGATCCAAAAAAGTGGCATACAAATTGTCAAAAAAAAGTCAGCAGACTTGAGGATTGGGAGCAGTTTAGATTTGCAGAGAGGAGCACAAAGGGATTGATTAAGAGAGGGAGGAGTACAAGGGTAAACTTGCACAGAACATACAAGCTGATTGTAAAAGTTTATACACATATGTGAAGAGAAAAAGATTTGTGAAGCCAAAAGGAGGTCCCTTACAGTCAGAAACAATGGAAGGTGTAATCGGAACAAAGAGATGGCAGATCAATTTAATACATACTTTGGTTCTGTCTTCACAAACGAGGACACAGATAAAATCCCAAAGATGTTAGAGGACAATGGGTCTAGTGAGAATGAGGAAGTGAAGGAAATCAATTATAGTGGAGAGATGGTGTTGCAGAAATTGATGGGATTAAAGGCCAATAAATCCCTAGGTCCTGATAATCTACATCCCAGTGTACTTAAGGTAGTGCCCCTAGAAATAGTGCATGCATTGAATCTTTTAATATCCTATAAACTCCGGAACAGTTCCCATGGATTGGAGGATGTCTAATGTAATCCCACTACTTAAAGAACAGGTTCGACAGAAAACAAGGAATTATAGACTGGATAGCCTGGCATTGGGGAAAAATGTTACACTGTGTAATAAACGATTTATTGGCAGAGCACATGCACATTGTTTGGACTGAGCTATTCACAATGAATGATTTAAATGAGGGTTCTGCATGTAGTACCTCCACTTTTACAGATGACACAAAGCTCAGTGGGAGGATGAACTGAGAGCAGGATGCAGAGATGCTTCAATGTGATTTGGATCAGAGGACTGAATAGGCAAATGATTGGAAGATAAAGTGTAATGTTGATATGTGTGAGGTCAAACACTTTGGTCAGAGAAACAACAAGCCAGATTACTATCTAATGCCATGAGACCCGGGTGTCATCGTACACTAGTCACTGCAAGTAAGCATGCATCAGAAAGTGAAGAAGGCAAATGGTATGTTGACCTTAATAATGAGAAGATTTGAGTGCAGGAGCAGGGATGTCATGTTGCAGTTGTACAGGATCTTGGTGAGACAACATCTGGAGTATTGTGTACATTTTGGTCTCTGTATCTGAGAAGGGATGTTCTGGCAACAGAGAAATTGTAACAAATATTTACTAGACTGCTTCCTGGGAAGGCAAGACTGACATAAGCAGAGATACTAGATCGGTTAGGATGACATTCACGAGAGTTTCAATGAACAAGAGGTAAACCTGATAGAAACATGTAAAATTCCGACAGGGTCAAACAGGCTAAGGCTGTCCTGGTTAACTGGGGAGTCAGAACCAGGGGTCACAATTTAAGGATACAGGCTAGACCATTTAGGACATAAGAAAATTTTCTTCTCCCAGAGAGATGAGTCTGTGGAATTCTCTCCCACAGAAAGCAATTGAGGCCAAAACACTGAATACTCTCAAGAGTTTTTGGGGCTAAGGGGTTCAAGAGTAAAAGGAAAAGTGTGAACATGGTATTGAGTTGGATGATCAGCCATGATCATGTGAATGGCCGAGCAGGTTTAAATCGCCTACTCTTGCTCCTATCTTCTATCCTTTTATGTAAGTAATTATGAATCATTGAGAAATGCGGACACTACTTCATCAAGGAAACGAACAAACATTGATCTGCCCTCTCCTTTCTCACTTGTCCAGCTTCATGCCAGGTTGGTTTTTTTGATGTGACATCACAGTGGCAGATACTCTGACAAGATGTCACAGTCCATGTAATCAACAACTATTGCCATGCCTGTTCAACTTCAATTGCATTGAAAACCTGTCGACTCTCATACAATACCTATTGTGCATCTTGATATTATTACACATCACATGCAAAGCTAAATGTCTACCAAATGTCAAAGTAAGTTAATGTCACAGAATGAGAGACATTTCAGCCTGCATAATGCATTTTACCTTTCATTTTCTAAAAAAAACTGCCTTGAGTGAATTAATTTTCTCACATCAACTCAGAACTGTTTTTCAACTGCAAATATTTTGTTCAGAAATGAATGGAATTGTTTAATTCAAGTAGCTCAGAATCCTAGTCACAAAATCAGACTTACTACAGGGCTTTAACACTCTGGTTTTCATCAGATATGTCCATGAACAAATCAGGAAAACAGAATTTGAAATTGTACAACCTTATCCTCTCTTTCAGAAACATTCCAAGGCATTTCTCATACAACTAATTACTCGATGCACTGTTATTGTTATATGCAGTGTAACACAATAGCCATTTTAAGCACAATAAAGCACAAACAATCCCAAGATGAATAATTTGTTAATTGATTTACTTTTAGAGAGACAACTGCTTGCCTCTTTACAACTGATGACTGTTGTTGACGCCAAAGCCACGTTTTACCTGGTGTGGCAAGAAGGAGCCCCAGCTCCTGTCATCCATGGAATGTAGGTACACCTACAAGGCTATCATGAAGGGAGTTTCAAAGTTACAGTGAAGGAACAGCAAAATAGTTCAAAATCAGAGTCAATGGAAATCAGGAGAGGAACTCGCTGTTGCTTGGAATCATACCTTGCACAAAAGATGGTCTTTGTGGCTGGTGAAAATTAATCAGTTAAGGTCCAGCACATCACTATAGCATCCTAGGGCCAAGCCCCTTCAGCTGCTTAATCCATGATGTTCTTTCCATCATAAGATCAGAAGGTAAGAGCTTCACTAATATTTGCAGAACATGTAGCACTAGTCATTGCTCCTCCAATACTGAAGCAGCCCATGTTGATACGGAGCATGACTTGAACAACATCCAGAAATGGGCTGTCAGCTTGCAAATAAAATTCATACCACCCAATTGGATTGTTGGTTTGTTCACTGAGCTGCCTGGTTTTTGTGCAAATGTTTCGTTTCCTTTCTAGGTGACATCTTCAGTGCTGTCTAGCTTCCATTGAAGTGCTGTTGTTCTGTCCTGCTCTGAATTCATATGGTCTGCATTGTCACGTTGTGTAACCCTGTTACCATTTTTGTAACGTAATGGTATGTAGATGGGGTCTATTTCAACATGTTTGTTAATTGCATCGGTGGTTGAAAACCAGGCCTCCAGGAATTCTTTGTGCTTTTCTTTGTTTTCCTTGTCCTAGTACTGTAACTTTGTCCCAGTTGAACTGATGTCCTTCTATGTCGGAGTGTATTGAAATGAGGGAGAGTTCGTTGTGCCGTTTTGCTGCAAGTTGGTATCCTGATGGTGAGCTTCCTGCCTGTCTGTCCTATTTAGTGTTTCTCACAGTTGCTGCATGGTATTTTGTATATCACATTTGTCCTGCTCATTGTGGATATGGGGTCTTTCGTCTTTGAGAGTAACTGGCAAAGTGTGGCTGTTGGCTTGTGTACTATCATTATTCCAAGAGGTCATAGGAGTTCTGGTGCAATGAACAGGTTGAAATAGATCCCATCTACATACCACTATGGAATAAAACTGGAAACAGGACTACCCACCGTGACAAAACGGACCACATAAATTCACAGTGGGACAGAACAACAGCGCTTCAACGGAAGCTAGACAGCACCGTTGTCACCTAGAAGGAAGACAAAACATTTGTACACAAACCAGTCAGCTCGACAAGCCAACCGAGAGCTCCAACCATAATCTGAGTTACAGATCTTTGCAAAAACATTAAATATCACCCAATTGTTAGGCAACAAACTTCTCCAACAGCGCTACTACTGACCAGTGAATGAACTGGACCAGGAATATAAGTTTTCTAACTACAAGAACAGGTCAGAGGCTAGGAATTATGTAGCAAATAATTCACCTCTTAATTCCCAAAATCTTATCCATTATCTACAAGGCACAAGTCAGGAGTGTGTTGCCTGGGTGTGTGTGCAAATGCAACACTCAAGAAGCTTGACAGCATCCATGACAAAGCAATCCTTTTGTTTGGCACCAACTCCATTGCCTTAAGCATTAACTTCCACTATAACCAATGCACAGCAGCAGCAGCAGTGTTTACCATCTGCAAGATGCAATGCTGTATCTCACTATGGCACCTTTGACACCACCTACCAAGCCAATGGCCTCTACCATCTAGAACGACAGGGAAAGATGATGGTTGGTAACACCACTAGTCACAAATTCTCCTCCGCCCTCTAAGCTGCACACCATTTCTAACTTTGAACTATTTTGCTGTTCCTTCTCTCTCACTTTGAAACTCCCTTCGTAATAGCCTTGTTGGTGTACCTACATTCCATGGATGACAGGAGTGCAAGAGCCAGCTCACCATCACTTTCTTAAGGGCACTTAAGGACAAGAATGCTGTTTTAGCCAGCGATGGCCACATCTAGCTTGCATCACCTGTCTTCACGGAGCATCGTACTACGATTAGCCTCCCAATCCAAACCTCAACATTGTATGGGTAGACAACTTCAGCATGGTGAACAGTGATAGACAGCACATAGCATCAAATGTGTAAGTCTATTGCTATGTAACAGTACTACTCGTAAATTCAATCCAATTATTAAGCAAATACTTAAAACAAGGCACTCAGGGAAGGAGCAACCAGTCCACGTAGGCTGGTGTTTGCTCTCCAAAGAATCTTCTCCTTTCGCCACATATCTTCGCTCAAAGGAGTTCTTTCAATCGTATGTATAGGAGCTCCAAGAAATAAAGACTGGTTTGAACAGGTGTCTTATACACGACAAGTTGAACTTACAGAAAGACCTTGTTTTCTTTGAAGATAAATGAAGAAAAATCAAACATCTTCTCCCTTCTCAGCATGGTCCCAAAGTACAGCGTCGAAAGTAAAAATGCCATCTACTAATAGTTACCGACTAAGAATCAACAGTTAGGTTAACAGCTTTTTTACAACTAGATCCCCTTGCAACTGTTGCAATGCTATTGTTTTGCATTTCAAGGCAACCACCATCTTAACTATGAAAATAGTTACCATTAGTTAGCATTTAAAAAAGTATGAAAAAATAAATTCACACATCACATGCCACTATTGAGGAGCTTCACTTAAAGGAAGCACAGAGCTTTGAATCAGCACAACAGCATTAAAGCCCTTTCTCTATTTTACACTTCGGTCAATTAACTATCATTAGACAATTGTACGTAATTTTCAAAAGAAATCTGACTCCTAGGAAACAGTTCTATAAACAGAGTTTGGAACTCAGTTTAACAAATGGCAATTTATGCCAGATTAATTGTTAATTAAGTCTAAGATTGACAGATTTAGTCTTTTGATAGTACAGCACATGAGCCCATTAAGACATATAAGGAAACTCATTCAGGAAGCTGCAGGTTCAAATTCAGCAAACATATCATCAACATAACAGAAATTTGCAAGGAGTAAGAGGTTAGCATCATTCAATCGAAAACATTTCTCAAGTAATCCAATAAAGATATCCAACGATGAGAGCTGGACCTCATGAGAATTCCATGATAAGACGCTCGATTTGGGCACACACAATGTCATTGAAACTGAACCCAAATGTGTGAGTTACTGAGTTCATAAAGTCATAAAAACAAACCCTTCAGTCCAAATCATCCATTCCAACCAGATATCCTAAATTAATCTACTTCCCTTTGCCAGCATTTGGCCCAGATCCCTCTAAACCCTTCCTATTCGTTCCCATCCAGATGCCTTTTAAATGTGATAATTGTACCAGCCTCCAACACTTCCTCTGGCAGCTCATTCCATACACACACCACCCTCTGAGTGAAAAAGTTGCCTGTTAGGTCCCTTTTAAATCTTTCCCCTCTCACCTTAAACCTGTGTCCTCTAGTTTTGGACTCACCTACCCTAGGAAAAAAGATTTTGGCTATTCACCCTATCCATGCCCCTCATGATTTTATAAACCTCTATAAGGTCACTCATCCACCTCCGAAGCTCCAGGGAAAATGACCCCAGCCTATTCAGCTTGTCCCTATAGCTCAAACCCTCCTACTCTGGCAACATCCTTGTAAATCTTTTCTGAACCCTTTCAAGTTTTACAACATCTTTCCTATAGTAGGGAGACCAGAACTGAATGCAGTATTTCAAAAGTGGCCTAACCGTTGTCCTGTATGGCGGGAAGATGATATCTCAACTTCCATACTCAGGGGAGGGGAATGGAACTAAACTGCATCGTTCTTCACAGAGCCAACACAGACTAAACGGTCTCATTATGTTACATAACGAGTAGGTTCACAAATCTCAGATAACAAGGTGTAGAGCTGGATGAACACAGCAGGTCAAGCAGCATCAGAGGAGCAGGAAGGCTGATGTTTCAGGCCTAGACCCTTCGTCAGAAAAAAGAACAATTTTTTTTTCTGAAGAAGGGTCCAGACCCAAAATGTCAGCTTACCTGCTCCTCTGACGCTGCTTGGCTTTCTGTGTTCATCCAGCTCTACACCTTGTTATCTAAGGTGTTATCTACACCTTGTTGCCTTTAAGGTTCTCGGTGCAGTGCATGATCTAATGCTGGAATCTATGTATATTCACATAGATGGCACTGTTCTTGCTCACAGAAATAACATGTACATGCACTGGACCTGTTTCAACTCAACAATGCAAGTACAAAAGAAGAGTCATATCAGACTTGAAACATTAACTTTGATTAACTTGAACATTAATGTCAGACATGCTGAATTTCTTCAGAATTCTCTGTGTTTGTTTTGAGACTTCCAGCATCCACAGTGTTTTCCTTTTATTAAAATAGGTGACATAGCCGGTTTGCTTCTCAGCACAATGACGCTGATTGGTCAGGGCAATGCACTGATTTAACTTTTAAAAAGTTTGTCACTAATGGTTAGTCAGCATTGATGGGTGCATTCTCCATAGCAAAGTCTGTAGAATCAGAGTCCACTTACCAACCAATCAGCACTTTCCTTTCATGCAGTATAAGTACTGGTTTCCCCTTTGAACTGGTATTTCTTGCAAATTGTCTTGACGAGTGCAAGACAAACAGCTTTACAAAACATATATTTTCTTCTGTAAATCATAGTTTTTTTTAAGAAAAGGTATTAAAAGATATGCATCAAATATTGGTATATGGATTTAAGTAACAGATAAGCCAGTTCATGGACTGCAGCATTTTAAGAAGGAAGCTCATCATCACCTTCTGAAGGGAAACTGAGGATGGGCAACAAAATGTCCATATGCCACAAGTGAATAACAAAAAAAGCTATGACATAATTGAACAGTAGAACGGGCAAGAGGCCTACTCCTTTACCATCCCAAAATGACTAAAACTAACACCCTGAGACCTCTCTTTGTCATCAATTTAATGTTGCAAAATTGCATCATAAATCACCCGATATTGGTGGTGCTCATTGCGCTAGTCATGAGAGGTTTCTGATATTTGTTGTGTATAGCAAAGCTCAAATCCACAGATGTCAGTCTTCGTTCATCCCTTGTGGTAAGGACATTAAGCAAAATCTCTGGAGTCAAGCATGGCCTTAAGATCAGCAATGGAATAATTACTGTCCATTCTAGCATTCCCTCGAAACTAAATATGAGGATCCCTTTGACATTTTTGCAGTGCAGCTGAGTCCCACATCACCAAGGTGCACACTATTTTTTTCCAATACTGAGGCTAAGCATGTCTATCCTTTAGGCTTGTCATCCTCCAAAGATGAGCAGCCAAGTTAACAAGAACTCGTATTGCAGTCAGTGGCCAGATAGAATCTGCCCATGGCGTGGTCCAATTCATGTCTCTAGCCTTTCTCAGGAAATAATGGAATTCTGCCTTTATTCAGCCATTCAGAAATTCCCTGCATAGTGCAAGTTCACAGAGTGAAATAACCCTAGATTACAAGAAGAATGTGACATAATAATGGTCAAGGCTTGGCCTCAAAATGTTGGTCACTACACGAAGAATGTGAGAACCCCATGTACCTCTACTTCACAAGAGTAGTTTCCACCGAGCTGAATCATCTCCTGCAGGATAACCTGCGTACAACACTCAAATTAGGGATGGCTATCCCTACAAGAGTTAAAATTATCATAACACAAATATGTCATGATACTGCATGTCTGTTTCATATCCATCATATGGGACACCTGCCAAATCACGTGTGACGTACAGCTGTGAATTGATGGCAATTCCAAGGAGTTCTCCAGATTGTCTGCCAGAAGTGCTACAAAACATGGAAAAGTAGTGCAGGTTTTCCTGGGGTTTCCACAATTCCTTTGTTGATATCCTGGTAAATCAATTGGGAAGATTCCCTGAAAAGTGCACTTAAATTAGGTCTTCCCCAGAATGTTTTCAGAAGGTGTCTGCTGCATTTCGAAGGTTGTAGAACACACCCTTGTGGGCTTCAGAGCTTTTCATACAAACCTTACAACTTAAATGAACAGTGAAGATTATTACCTGGGTAATGGCGTGAATTCAGTGAGCAAGCTTTGTTTTATGTTATTTGCAGATGCACTTTTCTCATGAAGAGGCCATTAGGCCCAAATAGAATAATTTTACTTTGATAAATGTCCTGCAGCAGGACATCCAACTCTTAAGCATAAAATATTTGTTTATACTGTACCAATGCATGCATTTAGTCAACTTTTATGCAATACCACAGCCTTGTATTTTAAGGGCAATTATTACCATGGGCACAAGGGTATAATTCTTCCAGACAAGTTGATGTAGTCAGTGACCATTTTAAGTGTGAAACTAGGGATTTATAACTGAAGTGTTGACACATATAAGCATAAATCTTCACCAACTCAGTCATTAAGCATTTTTGAAACTTAATCTTTATTGAGAAAATTCATGGTTGACTTCATTCTCAAAAATACAGTGACCTCAGTTTGTATGGTATATATTTTTCTAGTTGCAATTGTTAAAGAAAACAATAATTAAGTGTCCTCCAGACACATGAAAAAGGACTGGTTTACTGCCTCTGGTCAAAAGTCTTAGTTACTCGAAGCATCACTTCTAACATTCCACCACCAAAATAAAATAATCTATTTACCCATGTACTTATCTTCTCCTGATCCTGATCCATGGTCGTAAATTATGCTGAACTAAGTTATTGCACATGTCAGAAGCAGATTTCTGTTGCTACTTCAGAGCAAGTTCATTTTTAATTAAATTTTAGCTTCCTAGATATCCCTACGATTATCCTGGCACAGGAAATCCATAACGCTGGCTGGTTTACTTGTTTTTGAAGACAGCAACAAATTACATAGTGACATTTAATGTCATGTCCCCAAATGTTAGACACAAACTTTGGGGAAATACTGCTCTACACCTAAAATAAATAAAATCAAAGCCCTAAGCATAGATAAAATTGTGCCCTAAGATGTCAGCAAAATTCACAAGCTTATTATACAGCCAGAAGCCAGCAGATATACAATAACCATTCAAGTTTTCTTGCATTTTCTCAAACATCTTTTCATGGAAAACCCAACATTAGCCTGTACGTAAAACTGTCTTCTCATGTGTAGAGCAATTAGACCTTTAAATTTAAGTGAGTATTTTGTCTGTTAAGAAGGGGAAGAAATAGTTTGTCAATTTTCGAGTTTCATTTTTGAACATGGGGCTATGCTGTTGGCACTTTAATGGTGTGTTTTAGTGAGGTTACATGCGTTTTAGTGAGGTTTTAAACCCTTAAGGTGAACAGTTCAGTGCATTAAAAAAAAGACAAAGGAAGTAAATTAAAACTACTGTTGCTTAACAACAAGGTCCATACATACAGAGAAAGTCAGATCAGTCGAAAAATGTCAATCGCTGTGTGTGTAGGTATGCCTAAGCACAGAGGCAAGGCAATTGGGCAGCTGAGTTTCAGAAACTCATGCATTTGTTCAGAAATTATCATGACCACAGATTATAACCCTGGATCAGTTACAGACATGTTAAACTTTAATTACCACATTTTCTTCCTAAAGAAAAGGACACGCAGCTAAAGAGTGACTGTGGATGTCAAGTCAGTGGATGTCTGGAGATGTAGCAAAAGAGAGATCCCGGAATGTCAGCCTGATGTGCTCTCAAGGAAGCTTTAAAAGGGATAAATTTAAAAGGAAGAAATATGTTGCAAATTGACTTGTAACCAATTGGGACCAATCACAGACTGTGAATCTAAAAGGAGAAAACATAGCAATCTGCATGAGAGAGACATTTTGTGTCTTTCCTTCTCAAAAACACACAAAAACTGTGGGTAAAATCTAGTTCAAATCTGATATTTTTGTGTTTGTGAAAGAGTTTGTTCTGGTGAGCTGAGGCATACGTAGAGTCATACAGCTGTACAGCATGGAAACAGACACTTCGGACCAACTCATCCATGCCAAACAGATATCCTAAATTAATCTAGTCCCATTTGCCAGTTTTTAGCCCATATCCATCCAAACCCTTCCTATTCATATACCCATCCAGATGCCTTTTAAATGTTGTAATTGTACCAGCCTCCACCACCTCCTCTGGTAGCTCATTCCATACATGCACCACCCTCTGTGTGAAGAAGTTGCTCCTTAAGTCCCCTTTAAATCTTTCCCCTCTCACCTTGAACCTATGCCCTCCAGCTTGGATTCCCACACCCAGGGGAAAAGACCTTGACTATTCACCTTATCCACGCCCTTCATGATTTTTAAAAACCTCTAAAGGTCACCCCTTAGCCTCCGGTGTTCCAGAAAAAAAATAGTCCCAGCCTATTCGGCCTCGCCCTATAGCTCAAACCCTCCAACCCTGGCAACCCTTGTAAATTTTTTCTGAACCCTTTCATGTACACTAACATAGGTTCAGGCACCAGTGCATTATGAATGCCATAGTCAAAGAACCAGCCTGAAATCACTCCTGCATTACAGATAAAGGACTCCCATGCCCTGAGTGCTAAAGCCTGTTTAGCCAGCAAATCAGTCTAAAGGAAACAAGAGAAAACAAATTCAATCAACTGCAAAGCCAATGATCTCAAAATCGCTACTCAACTATTACTGTCATTTCATTAACTTCACGAACTAGTCTTTAAATTGACATTATTGGGAGCATCTAAGAAAACAGATGAATAAAGAAGGGGAACCAAATCATGTCTCTTCACCTGGGAGCTTAACAGTTTGGGATATTCATCCGGAACCTTAATAATCTCACCAAGGAATCCCACCAGGGCTTGGTGTAACAAAGTCAAAGGTATTAGTGAGTCTGGTTTTCAATTTGTTTCAGCTCTCTCAGGAAGGTACATCAGTTGATGGGAAGAAGCATTAAGCGACTGAACAGAAGTTGCCATAAAGAAACTTATCCCGACTAATCACACCCGAGTCTGTGCATTGTAGTTTTAATGTGAAGGTAATGGTAACACTTCACTATGGCTTGAGTGTTAATAATTATATTGTTAGGATATAAGGGACAGTGTGAAGTTGAACCATTTTTCTGATGAATGCAAAAACTTCTTTCCAACTTTTCATCTACTGCAATATAGTTTGTAATTTTTCCTTGCTCAATACAAGTTTTATTCTTTGTTTAAAAATACACTGATAACCTCTTGTGAATCTGTTCAGGAGCTGACCTCCACAGTACCAGAAAAACAAAGTTGGGATGGTGGGGAATGAGTCTGGGTGGGACACTCTTCAGAGGGTCAAAACACTTCCGCACTGTCAGGATTCTATGATCCTAAGATTCTGTTATGTATGTCACTGGTGTTGGTCTACGGGTACGATTCTCACTCAGGAGCTCGCATTGAACTGGCATGTGAGAGGTCCCGGGTTCAAATCTTGGACAAGCCCTCACTGTTTGCTCTCACTTTTAAGTGCTGTTGTGGTGCAGTGGTTGTGTCCCAACCTCTGAGCTAGGAGGCCCAAAGTTCAAGTCCCACCTATTTCAAAGGTGTTTAATAACATCTCTGAATAGATTGATTAAGAAGTAGCTTTTAATGAGTGTGTGTCATCTCAGCTCGATTTAAAAGAGGGCCTATTGAAAGCATACAACCAGTAAGCTTCGCACAGTCAGGAAGGTCAGTATATCCGGGGTAACAGACAGTGTTTTCTGTGGCCAGGATTGAGCACCCTGAAGGCTGCATTGCCTGCCTGGTGCCTGTGGAGGAACTTGGAGTGGGAGGGGAAAGATCCAGTTGTCGTGATCCACTTAGGAATCAACAACATAGATAGACAAAGGAAAGAGATTCTGTTGAAGGAATATGAGCAGCTACGGGCTAAGTTAAAAAGCAGAACAAAAATGGTAATAATCTCTGGATTTCCATCTGAGCCATGAGCTAGGTCACACAGGGTCAACAAGATTAAAGAGGTAAATGCGTGGCTCAAAGATTGATGTGGGAACAATGGGTTCTAATTAATGGGACATTGCCACCAGCACTAGGGAAGGAGGGAAGTGGATGGGCTGATTCGATGGGCTCTATCTGAATCATTGCTGCGATCAGAGTCCTAGCAAATCGCACAACTAGGTCTATGGATAGTGCTTTAAAGAAAATAGTGGTAGGGTGGTTTCAGTCATATGGAAAATTACAGAAAAAATTCAAGTGGGGAAGGGCTCAGCAGAGGTTATTAAGGTTTGCAGAACAAATAATAGGGCAGGGGGGCGAGGAGAGGGTCAGGAATCTAACCTGAGGCACAGCTGATAAGGGTCACCTATGAGAAGTGGACAGTCAATGCAGGACTAAGAGTGTTGTACTTTAATGCATGCTGTCTGGGAAACAAGCTAAAGGAGTTTGAAGTGCAGATTGAAATTGACAGGCACAATGTTGCGGATATCACAATGACCACCATTTGGAAGCAAGGGGATCAAGGGCTAGGAACTAAATATCCAAAGATACATGTTCTATTGAATGGACAGGGAGATAGGCAGAGGGGTAAGGGTTGGCTTGTCAGTAAGAAACAAAATTAAATTGATAGCAAGAAGTGTTATAGATTCAGGAGATGTAGAATCCGTGTCGGTTGAGTATAGGAACCATTAAGGATATAATACTCTGATGGGAATCAAACACAGACCTCCAAGCTGTCATTAAGATATAGTGAAGAAAATAAATCAGGAGTTAGAAAAAGCATGTCCTTACTATTACAATAATCAAGGAGGACTTCAATATGCAGGTGGACTGGAAAAATCCAGAAAAGGAATTTGTGGCTTATCTACCAGATGGTTTCTGGAGTACCTTGTGGTATAGCCCACTAGAGAACAGGCAATTCTGCATAGAGTCAGACTTGATGAGGGAGCTGATGATGGAAAAAACCCCTAAGGGACAGTAACCATAGGATGATTGAATTCACCCTGCAGTTTGAGAGGGAGAAGCTGGAATTAGATGTAAGAGTATTACGACTGAGTCAAAGTAACTATAAATAAATGAGCAAGGAGCTGCCTAGAGTTGATTGAAAGGGGGTTCTGACAGGGAAGACGGTGGAACAGCAATGGCATGTGTTTCTAGGGCTATTTTGGGAGGAATGGCAGAGATATATCCCAGCAGAGAAGAAACATAACAAGGGGAGGGTGAGGTAATCATAGGTGAGAAGGGAAGTGTTACGAAGCAGAGATCTACCCCGCTCTGATAACTAAAACCAAAACACCCAGCGAAGCTCGCCTCGCCTCATAATCTGTTAAAGGAAGTGTGAAAAGTGGTATAACCTGCCTCTCACCCCCAGACTCTGATATAAAGGGATGGGTTAAATGAAATCAACTCCTGACAGTCACTCTATAATCAGCAAGTAACAATTTATTTATTGAACTCTAACAGTGAACAAATTAAGGTACGACTAAAAAAACAAACAATCCCCCTTAACATCTAATTATTCCTGAATAAAGCAAAATTTTAATGGTATGTTGTTTTAATGGATACAACTCCCACTTTTCAAACCAAATTAATAAAACTCAAACTTAAAACATAATCTCTCAAAAGTACACCCAGAACAAGTCTTCCGGAATATTCTTTGCCTTCTCCATTGTCCTCTAGTCAGGACACCTTTCTCCAACGAATTCTTGTGTCAGGAATATTAGGTAAGAGTGCCACTATACCTTTAGTCAGATGTTGGTTTTCAAAGAGCTTAGAGAATCCTGTGAGAGCCAGTGATTTTCTCTAGAGAGCTTCTGGCTGTTAACTCTCACAGATGGCAATTGCTCTCACACCGATTTTCAAATACCATTGATGGCATATTAATATATTACAATATGATTGGTCCTAAGTTTTTAAAACCATAAGATTTAAATTTAATTGGTTTTTAGTTTCTAAGTGCCTGGTTTAAATTAATTGGCTGATTTTCAAACTGGTTGCCCTAACAACAAAACAAACCACAGCCTGGGTTGTTAACCACACAGCTTTTTGATACATTGATTCAATTTCAGGAGCTCTCTATGCACCTACTCATTTATTAAAATCTCCAAGTGCAGAAAAAACACATCATCTTTTAAAGGGACCACACACTCGTTTCCCCCTATCATTTTATAAATACCAACTATTCTACCCAACTTCGTACCAGCCCACTTATGAAAAAAAACCATCATGATGTAAAGATGGCTTCATTTTTTTAAAATCTTAACACCATAATTATTAGCTATCTAGGTCATTAACCTAGAGTTACACATTTCATACTAAATTCTGTACATATATATATAACATTGAATACTACTGTTTCTATCTTACAAATATTTTCCTTTTAAACCCATGATAATACATCTGCAATAACATTTTCAAGACCATCAACAAGTACAATCTGTGAATTAAAGGCTTGCAACATAAGATTTCAATGAAATAGTCTAACGCTCTTGTCTTTAAATTTTTCCAAAAATGTCAAAAGGTTGTGATCAGTGCACACAACCATCTCTGATACACTATTTGCAACATTGTCATTAAAATGTTGTCGGGCCAGCACCAAACTCAATAACTCTTTTCCAACAGTTGAATATTTTCTCTGGTGCATATCAAGTTTCTTTGAAAAATAACCAATTGGCCTTTCAATGCCACAATCATCCTCCTGTAACAACACAGCTTCAATTCCGACACCCCTTGCGTCGATGGTGACTTTAAGGGTTTCAAGAAATTTGGCATAGCTAAAACTAGTACAGTGGTTAAGAGATAATAGGAACTGCAGATGCTGGAGAATCCGAGATAACAAGGTGTGGAGCTGGATGACCACAGCAGGCCAAGCAGCATCATAGGAGCAGGAAAGCTCGAC
>JAHRHZ010000031.1:320966-351010 GCA_024137785.1 Ginglymostoma cirratum
GCAGGAAAGCTTGACGTTTCAGGCCTAGACCCTTCATCAGAAAGCAGCTTGTGGCATATAGCCTCTTTGTTGGCTATCTGTTAAAGTGCCAATTGAATAGGATTTTGAGCTTTCCTGCTCCTATGATGCTGCTTGGCCTGCTGTGTTCATCCAGCTCCAAACCTTGTTATCTTAGTACAGTGGTTAACACTGCTTTTAAATTCTCAAATGCCTCCTGGTATTATTCTATCCACCAAAATTTCGTGTTCTTCTTTAACGAATCCATCAGCAGCACCACCACACTACTAAAGTTTGGTACAAATTTCCTGTACAATCCGTTCAGTCCCAAAAATCATTGCACCTCTTTCTTCAAGGATGGTCTTGGAAATTCCTTGATAGCCTTCATCTTCATGCTTATCACTTCTACCTTCGTGAATTTTGTTTTTGCCAAGTTTATGACCAACTTTGTCTTCCACAGTCTCGCAAAGAGCTCTGCCATGTGCACCATGTGATCTGTCCATGAATCACTAAAGATCACTATGTCGTCTACATAGACACCACAATTAGTCAATCCTGTTACAACTCTGTTCAAAAGTCTTTGAAATGTGGCTGGTGCATTCTTCATTCCAAAGAGTATTACCTTAAATTGATATAGTCCATTTGGGGTTACAAAAGCAGAAGCTTCTTTCGCTGTCTCCAACAAAGGTACTTGCCAATAACCACAAAGTGAGTCCAACTTAATGAAATAAGTGGCTTGTCCAACTGTTTCCGCACAGTCCTCCAACCTTGGAACTGGGTATGAGCCTGATTTAGTCATGGCATTGACCTTCCGATAAGTTATACAGAATCACTGAGTACCATCAGGTTTGGGAACCAACACAATCAGCAAACTCTACTTGCTTTGACTCAGCTCTGTGATATCTTCTTGGAGCATTGTTTCCACTTCCTTCTGCACCTGTGCTTCTTTGACAGGATTAAACCTGTAGGGGTGTTGTTTTATCAGAACACCATTGCCTATGTCAACCTGATGTACTACGGTATTAGTCCTCCTCATTCTACTTCTATATATGTCCTCATAATGCTGCAACAAGACTTTCAATTCAGTTCTCTGTTCCTCAGACCGATAGGTTGCTATCCTATCGCACTCTTTAAGGACTTCCTCGTTGCTTGATTTATTCTGAGGCACATCAAAATCTGAATCATCTGGATTTGATTCCTCACTCTGAGTGGCAGTAACTAATACTTGTTTCTCTGGTTCCCTTTCCTTGTCATAATAAGGTTTCAGTGTGTTCACATGATATACCTGATAAAGTTTTTCCTATCTGGTACCTTTACCAGATAATTCACCTGACTTAACTTCTCCTCAACCTGATTGGGACCACTAAACCTTGCTTTGAAGGGATCACCTACCACTGGTAACAACACCAACATTTTATCTCTATGGCAAACATACAAATTTTAGATTTCTTATCTGCTTCTTGCTTTACTAGATGATCAAAAGTTGTCTACCCAATTCACCTACACCATTTAATCTGTCTCTCACCTTAGATACATAATCCAAATGTGAGATCTCCGACTTCGAACCTATCAACTTTTCCTTAATTAATTTTAAAGGCCTTCTTTGTGCCTGAACATCAATTCAAATGGAGTAACCTGAGTCAATACATTTGGAGCATCTCTAATAGCAAACAATATAAATGGGATACCTTTATCCCAATCATTTGGCTAATCCTGGCAATAAGCCCTCAGCATTGTCTTTAGGGTCTGATGCCACCTTTCCAATGCTCCCTGGGATTCAGGATGGTACGCACTTGATTTAAAGTGTTGGATGCCTAGACCATCCATGACCTCTTTAAATAGTTTGGCAGTAAAATTGGACCCTTGGCCTGACTGAAGCTCCCTGGATAGTTGAAAATGGATAAAGAAAGCAAGCAACTCCTCCACAACCTTTCTTACCCTTGGCATTCTGTAGTGGAATTGCCTCCGGAAACCTGGTAGACACGTCCATTACGGTTAGCAGATACTGGCTCCCACTTTTGGTTTTAGGGAGGCAACCTACACAATCAATCACAACCCATGCTAAAGGTTCTTCAGATGCAGGAATTGGCATCAAAGGCGTTGGTTTTATTACTGCCTGTGAGTTTCCTACCACCTGACACATATAACAGGTATGGCAAAATTCAACCACAGCTTTATGTAAGCCAGGCCAATAGAAATGCTTTGTATATTATATTGAGTCGTCATCACTTCTAGATGATCTCCAAAAGGTAATTTGTGTGCTAGCCACAATACTTCCTGTCTGTATGCTACCGGCAACACAATCTGGTGAACTTCCGTCCATTTTCCCCTTGCACAAACTTGCCAAGGTCTCCACTTCCACCTTCGGATTTTATCCATAATGTAATAACATTCTGATTCCTTTTCCGGTAGGCTTTATGATTTAAATCTTATATTGCCTCATCTTTTTGTTGTAACTCCATTAGTTTTGCAGAACTAAACACCTCTGCTTGATCCTCTATCTGCTTAGGTTCTTCCTTTACCATTTCATCAAACAGGGTATCAGCTAACTGGACCTCAGCTCCTTCATTTCTTTCTTTTGTTTTTCCTTCTTGCTGTAACTTATAATCTTGTCACCACACAGTCCAGAAAAATTCCAAGGTTTGTTTTCTTCTAACTCTTCAGTTCCCTGACTTTCTTTTGGCTTCTTCATTACAATAGGCATCACTCCCACCTTTGATTCAGCTAGGTCTTCTCCAAGAACAAACTGTATTCCTGGAGAAATACAGAGACACTCTCTCAATCACTCCCACAGTCACTTTCCCAGTCTAGCTTGGACTTTCCAGCCTTATCTTACACAGGAGAATGCTACACGTCTCTCCACTTATTCCAAAGATTACCACTGCCTCAGGTAACAAGTGCAAATACTTTCATCTCTTACTATTCAAGACTGACAATCTCCCAAATCACTCAATGTTTTAATTTCTTTACCTTCTCCCCCTGTTCTACCCTGAGTAAACCTTAACCACAGAAGCGAAGTCTTTGGAGAGGTCAGGCACTGTCTTACTATCCAGCCCATAACTAGGCTGTGCACTCTCCTGCAGCTCCTCGACTTCTCTTGGGATTTCCTTCACTACCTCAACTAATTCCACTGGTTTAGACTCTTTTACCGCATCCTTTTTCCCAGTGCCTCCTTTAAACCACCAGCACTGTGACTTTGTGTGTCTCACTCCCTTACAGCGAAAATACCTTACAGTGAAAACACCTCCTTTTCACACTCTTGGGTTTCTTTTTCCATCTGTAGTAAACTGTTCACATTTGTGATCTACCCGTTTGTCATTCATTGAAGGATCTCCCTTTTTCCCAATTTCTACCCCTGATGGAATAAAATTGCTGTTGGAAGCTAGATTTCAATTTGTACACAAATGCGTATTCATCTACCATCTCTGCAGCTCTTCTCGCTGTTTTAACTTTCTGATCCTCAACATGAGTTCTTATCATTTCTGGAAATGAGTTTTTGAACTCCTCCAGCAGAATAATCTCTCTAAGATCCTCATATGTATTTTCTATCTTTAGTGCTCTCACCTATTTGTCAAAGCTGCTCGGTTTAATCCTTTCAAATTCGACATAAGTCTGATCTGGTCCCTTTCTTATATTTCTGAACCATTGTCTATATACTTCTGGTACCAATTTGTAGGCACTCAGTATAGCTTGTTTTACTCCTTCATGCTTTCTTGACACCTCCTCTGACAGCATTGCAAACACCTCACTAGCCCTACCTACAATGGTCTGAATGAACATTACCCACACATCCCCTGGCCAGTTCATCTGTTTAGCCAATTTCTCAAAGGAAATGCAAAAGGCTTCTACATCTTTTCCATCAAATTTTTGTAAGGTTTTGACATATTTGTACATATCCCTACCAGGCCTTTCGCTATGAGGGGTTTACTCATCAGTACTCTCCTCCTCACTAACGCTATCTTTTACCTTCATTTCCATCATTTTAACTGGGCTATCCTGTCTAATTTGCAACTTCTCAAGTTCAAACTCTCTCTCTCTCTCTCTCTCTCTCTCTCCCTTTCTTTCTTTTTCTTCTGCCTGGCTCTTCTTTCCTTTTCTTGATCTTCTGACGCCAATTGTCTAATTATCAATTTTTTTTTAATGCCACTGCACCTGCCAGTTTCTCTGGTATACCTAAATGCTTGACTAACTTCTCTACAATTTCAGTTTTCTTGTACTTAGTTAAACCCAAATCTAGCCTGTTTGTTAAGTCTAAAAGTACACCCTTCCTCTGTCTTTCTAAACTTTCTTGGCAAATTTGGGAAGCAGCCTCATACCCCAGTACCTCTTTAGCAATGTTAAGAGCCATTTCCCTCATTTTTGATTTAACCAACCACTAGTAACCAAAATTAAATTAAAACCGAGATTTTCCACTTCTCATTTAAGTTTTACTTTAAAGATCTTGGACACTAATCCCCAAGTCTGTTTAAATCTGCTGGAACCTTTTATAACCCAAATACGTTCAAATCTGTCCAAATTGGCTCAGGTCACATACACGACCCAGCCAGATCCCAGGCTCAAGCCCCTAATCTGTTACAAAGTGGAGGTCGACCCTCCTCTGATAACTAAAACCGAAACACCCAGCAAAGCTCGCCTCACCTCATAATCTGTTAAAGGAAGTGTGAGAAGTGGTATAACCTGCCTCTCACCCCCAGACTCTGTTATAAAGGGGAGGTTAAATGAAATCAACTCCTGACAGTCACTCTATAATCAACAAGTAACAATTTATTTAACTCTAATAGTGAATAAATTAACAAAACTACTTTAAAAACCAAATAATCCCCCTTAACTACTAACTATTCCTGAATAAAACAAAATTCTAATGGTATGCTGTTCCAATGGATACAACTCCCACTTAGATAAACCAAATTAATAATAAAAACAACTTAATCTCTCAAAATTATATCCAAAATAAGTATTCCGGAATATTCTTTGCCTTCTCCACTGTCCTCCAGTCAGGACACCTTTTTCCGTCGAAGTGTTATGTAAGGAATGTTAGGTAAGAGTGCCTCTGTACCGTTAGTCAGATGATGGTTTTCTGAGAGCTTAGAGAATCCTGTGAGAGCCAGTGATTTTCTCTATAGGGCAGCTAGTTGTTAACTCTCACAGATAGCAGTTACTCTCACACCAATTTTCAAAAGCCCTCTTCTTTCATACCATTGATGGCATATTAATTTATTACAATAGGACTGGTCCAAGGTTTTCAAAACCATCAGATTTAAATTTAAGATAACAAGGTGCAGAGCTGGATGAACACAGCAGGCCAAGCAGCATCAGAGGAGCAGGAAGGCTGACGTTTCAGGCCTAGACACTTCTTCAGATTTAAATTTAATTGTTTTTAGTTTCTAAGTGCCTGGTTTAAATTAATTAGCTGATTTTCAAACTGGTTGCCCGAACAACAAAACAAACCACAGCCCAGGTTGTTAACCACACAGCCTTTTGATACAATGTTTCCATTTCAGAAGCTCTCTATGCACCTGCCAATTTTTTAAAATTTCCAAGTCTAGAAAAACACATCATCTTTTAAATGGACCACGGACTCTTCCTCCCTACCATTTCATAAATGTCAAAATCTCTAGCCAACTTCGCAACAGAAGTCAGGGGCAGGAAAAAATCAAAAGAAAATGCTTACAATGTGGTGAAGATTAGTGCGAAGCCAGAGGATCAGGAACCCTTTAAAAACCAGCAGAGGAAAACCAAAAAAAGCTATTGGGGGAGGGAGATAACAAGCATGGGGCTGGATGAACACAGCAGGTCAAGCAGCATCATAGGAGCAGGAAAACTTGACGTTTCGGGCCTAAACCCTTCATCAGAAATGGGGGAGGGGAAGAGGGTTCTGAAATAAATAGGGAGAGAGGGGGAGGCGGATAGAGGATGGATAGAGGAGAGGATAGGTGGAGAGGAGGCAGACAAGTCGAAGAGGCGGGGGGGAGGGAGTTTATTTGGGAGAGAAGATGAAATATGAGGCTAATCTAGCCAGTAATATAAAAGAAGACTGCAACATTTTTTTTTAAGATTTCAAAAAGGTAAGACAGAAACAAGAGTGGACATTGGACCACTGGAAAATGAGGCTGGAGAAGGAATATTGAGGAACAAAGAAATGATGGAAGAACTGAAGAGGTACTTTGCATCAGTTCTCACAGTGGAAGATACTAGCAACATACTAAAACTACAAGAAAGTCAAGGGGCAGAGGTAAGTATAGTGGCCATCACTAAGGAGAAGGTGCTTGGGAAAATTCAAAGGTCTGAAGTTAGATAAATAACCAGGACCAGACGGACTACGCCCTATGTTTCTAAACAAGATTGCTGAGGAGATTAAGGAGGCATTGGTGGGGATCTTTCAAGAATCACTGAAGCAGGAAGGATCCTAGGGGACTGGAAAATGGCCAATGCAACAACCTTGCTTAAGAAGGGAGGGAGGCAGAAGACAGGAATCTATAAGCCCGTTAGTCTGACCTCAGTTGTTGGTAAGATTTTAGTGTCCATTATTAAGTATGAGATTGTGGATTACTTGGACGTATAGCGTATAACAACGATGAATCAGCACAGCTTTGTCAAGGAGAGGTCATGCCTGACAAATCTATTAGAAATCTTTGAGGAGGTCTAACAAAAAATGAGACAAAGGAGAGCCAGTGGATAGAACCTCCTCTGGATTTCCAGAAGGCCTTTGACAAGGTTGGTAACAGAAGGCTGTCTTCATGGTGTGAAGGGCAAGGTAACGGCACGGATAGAGGATTGGCTATTGGCAAAAAGCCATCAGAAAAGTAGTCTCTATCTTCCCCCTCCACAAAGGCTGTCAAAGTCCCTGAATGTTTCTGCCATACTGATTTGTTTGCTTATTTTCAATGTTTCCACACATTTTCCTTCAAGGGTTGAAGTGAGCCAAGTCTCAGGAGCTCACCCACAGTATTGAACTGAATTAATTAACGTCGTCAGTATCTGAATAAGATCAGTCCAACAGTTTTAAATACAATTTCAGGACAGTTTTGACAGTAAATCCATCATAAAGTCTTAACTATAATATCTTATCCAAATTTTGCATAGGTGTGTACATCTTAGAAAGTTGCCTATCAAAAAATCCTAGTGTACTGACTGACACAGTCCCCAGCATATATATTTGTTAATTATAATGCAATGTTAAATATTATCAAATAGATATTTCTAAAATAACATTGGTGTTATCACATGAAATCTAAAGATTTTAGGTGCACAAATGGCAACGTGTTTTCAATGGTCAGAGGAAAAGGCCAGTAACCTTCATCATGCAAAAAGCTGTGAGAAAGTGTCAGCCAAACAACTACAAAACCTAGGGTATTTATCGAGGAGGGAGAAGGTAGAAAGGACTTCGAAAGAACGGTGTGAAATGGAATAAGTATAATGCGACACCAATAACAGGCATTCAGCAGACAGAAGACGTGACAATAAGAATAGCTCAGATCCCAGGGGTGGTAATGAACGAGGGGGAAAAGGTTCAAGACATTCAACTAAGCTAAATATCCCACCCCATCACTATCATTAAAAAGCTCTACATTCCCGAAGGCCATTGAAATGCAGGGCGAAGCTGCTCCAATTCAGAGTGATTCAGCAGGAACCAGAATAAGAACAGACTCAATTTTTGAAGTCTCCCACAATGGGAACAATTTAACTTGCACTCAAACTGTTGGAAATCAGCAAAAATTTCTGAGATGTATAACTGTGAAATGTTCACCGAAATCCTTGTTGTTGAGTCTGCCTATTGTCACAAATGTACAGTTACGATTGTGTAGGTTTTTACGGATAACCCATTAAAAGTACCCATTGCTTATAAATCTTTGAATTGCGTACTTACTTAAAAGCCCTTGGACTAGGAGACAATGCTTTGAACAAAGGTTCAGCACCATAGAGAGCTGTCTCCATGGAAGTTTACCTAAAGCTTGTCAGACTCTGTTACATCTAGAGGTGATTATGACTTGTCATTGAAATGCAAAAGACATCTCTAGGGATATACACTCAATCTCCTAAAAGGAGTGAGAATTCTTTGGGTTCTGAGAGAAAAAACAGGACACAGGAAGATTCTTCAAAAGGAAACCCAGCAATAACTTCTTTGCCAAGCGGAACAATGGCTCATTTGAAATTAATATAGCAACCGCTTTGCATTTGGATGCGATACAGACTGTTTGCAAAAGCCATTATGTGCGGAATTCCAGAGACATCATCTTAGCTAAGGCAGCAAATAAGGCAGAAGGCATTCAGTTATTTCCCACTGTTCTGACGAAAGAGTGCAGGCTCCAAATGCTACAATCACAAAATGAGGGAGGAATGAGAAAACCCTTCTTTCATTCACAAAACCAGATGAGTCCACCTCTATATTTGGTCACAAGAGCCATTGCAGTTATTTTACAGAATCTCTACAGCCTGGAAACAGGCTATTTGGCCCATCAAGTCCATACTGACCCTCTGAAGAGCATCCCAACCAGACCCACCCCCTCTTACCCTATTCCTGTCACCCTGCATTTCCCATGGCTAACCCAAGCAGCCTAGACACCATGGGCAATTTAGCATAGCAAATCCATTTAACTTGCACATCTTTGGAAACCGGAGCACATACAGGAAACACACACAGACAGAGGGAAAATATGCAAACTCCACATAGACAGTCACCCAAAGCTGGAATCAAATCAGGGACCTGGCACTGTGAGGCAGTATGGCTAAACACTGAAACACCGTGCCTCCCCATGTTGCTGAATCTGACATTTTGGCTAAGTCTGAGTAACACTGAGTTTTTTTTTTCTTGCCACAAGGCCAGGTGAATTTTCTAAACTTTACTTCCCAAACTTGCATAATTACTTCCATACTGTGCCCCTATGGTGTCCCTGAGGTCTGATTTCCATCTAATATAACAATGTAGCATTCCTGGAACAACTCGCCACTCAATGGATATCCTGGAATTCACCAGCATCCCTTGCTCCCGCACCATTTCTGTTGTGCACCAGAAAAGGCAGTGTCAGGGCAGAACTGCTCCAAATGATTGCTTACATTTGCCTCCGAAATAACAAACAGGGTGAATGTGGTGCCATGCCTTCTGGCAGGATCCTGTAGGTTTTAGTGGATGGGGTGGTGCCAATGCAGGACTTATTCCTCTAGGGCCAGCAATGGAAGCAAAGATACCATACTGCCCTGTCTGAAGTTGCTACTAGGTAAATGATCTCTCAGCAGACAGAAAGATGTCTAGCAATGTAGTACAAAGGTCATTGTCACAGAATTATACATTACAGAAGAGGTCCTTTGACCCATCCAGTCCACAGCAACAAAACACAGCTACTCTTCTAGGCCCGAAACGTCAAGCTTTCCTGCTCCTATGATGCTGCTTGGCCTGCTGTGTTCATCCAGCTCCACACCTTGTTATCTCGGATTCTCCAGCATCTGCAGTACTTATTATCTCTACTCTAAATCTACACTAGTCCTTCTTTCCAGCCCATGGCCTTGAATGCCATGACATTTCAAGTGCTCATCCAGGTCCTTTTCAAAAGTTGTAAGGTTTCTAATTTAAGCAGTGCATTCCAAATTGCACCATGCTCTGAGTGAAATTTTTTTTTTCCAAATCCCTCTTAAATGTCTTGCCTTTCACCTTAAATGTAAGCGTCCTTGTTACTGACCTTTTAACAAAGATGAACGGCTGCTCCCTGTCCATGTCCCCCATAATCTGAAACACCCCAATCCAGTCCCCTCTCAACTTTCCCTGTCCAGAAGAAAACAACCTCTGATGAACAGTCATCGAGACACGAAGTGGTAGCTTGTTCTCTCTCTGTCAATGCTACCTGACCCTCTGCAATCTCCAGCATTTGTTGTTTTCAGTACAGGTTCTTGTATCTACAGTAATTTGCTCCTAAACCAAGCTTAATCAGCTTCTCTTCAAAGCTAAACTGCTCCAGTAACACCCTGATGAGCCTCTCTGCAACATTTCCAGTCCAATCCCAATCTTCCTATAGACAACCAGAACTGGACACGGCACTCCAGCTGTGGCCTAACTAGAGTTCATACAAAGATAGTAAGAACTGCCGATGCAGGAGTCTGAGATAACACAGTGTGGAGCTGAAGGAATACAGCAGGCCAAGCAGCATCAGAGGGGCAGGAAAGCTGATGTTTCGGGTCGGGACGCTTCTTCAGAAGTAAATTTACCTTCATCTGTAAATTTACCTTTCACCTCCTTACATTTTCGTCTATATTGTTTATATATATATCAGAAAAATAAGGGACCCAGCACTGATCCCTGTGGCATGCTGCTGGACACCAGCCTCCAGTAACACAAACAAGCTTCTACCTCTAAGCCATTTTTAGATCCAACTTGCCAAGTTTCACTGGGTTCCATGTGCTTTTATCATCTTTATTAGTCTCCCAAGTAGGACTTTGTTAAAGGCTTTGCTGAGATCTAAAAAAAACATCAACACCACTACCGTCACCTTCACACTTGGTTATCTTTCTAAAATTCCATCAAATTTGTTAGGCACGGCCTCCCTCTGACAAAGCCATGCTGTCTATCCCTGACCACACCTTATCTCTCCAAGTGAAGATTAATTCTGTCCTTCAGAATTTTCTCCAGTGCTTCCCTACCACTGATGTTAGACTCACTGATCTGTAATTCCCTGATTTATCTCTACCATCCTTCTTGAAAAGTGGAACCACGTTAGCTGTCCTCCAGCATCTTCCTCGTGGCCAGAGAGGAACTAAAAATTTGGATCAAAGTCCCTGTAATTTCCTCCCTTTTCTTACACAGCAGCCTGGTTTACATCTTCTCTAGGCCTCGGGCTATGTCCATCTTAAGCCTGCCAAAACTTCCAATATCTCCTCACTCCCTATGCCAAACTGCTTAAGAACTACACAGTCCCACTTCCTGAATTCTGCACCTATATTCTCCTTCGCCAACGTGAGGGCAGTTTAACACACAACCAATGTTCTCCAACTCCAGGCACACCACTCATCACATGCTAATTCATGGTTTTAACAGGCATTTAACAAACCCCCTTTGTTGTCTTCCATAGTTAGCCTCCTCCCCTTTTTACATTTATAGAATATTTTGGGATTATCCCTAATATTACCCACCCATGTTTCTTTATGACTCCTTCTTTGTTCTGCTAGTTGCTTTCTTGTGATATCCCTGCACTTCCTATACTCCGACAGGGCCTCCATTGATATGCTCCCTTGTACCTTTTCCACTCAGCTAGTATAAGCGCCACCACCTTCACTCCAACACCACACACTCAATCTGTCTCTTCTCCTGTACCCACCTCCCACCAATTACCATGCTATATCCCCTACACTTTTACTACAGCATTCATCATCCTCCCTCGCCCAACCCATCCCTAACACTACTAACCTCCATGCCCTTTGCACTGCCTATTCATTCACGTGTGACACAATCCCAAATGTACCATTTCAGGAAAGCAGTCCAGAACAGGGCAAAAAGACATGGGATGAGTGGTGTGATGTCTGTCATTTGGTTTCTCCCTCAAATGAAAAGAGGATCTTGACTGTGATTAGCCCAAGCATGGTCTGGATTGGTATCAGAGACTGCCCTTAATTCACGGTATCAGGAGTCCTGATAGAATGCATGTTAAAACCATGAATTGGCATTTAATGAGTGGTGTGCTGTCCTTGTCCTTTAAGATAGTAGTAGTCCTGGTTTTGGAAGGTCCTCTCTGAGGAGCCTTTGTAAATTTTTTGCAGTGCATCTTGTAGATGGTATACAATACTTCTACTGAGTGTCCATGATGGGGAGACTAGATATTCATGGATATGGTGCCAACCAATTGTGTCAAGCTTTTTGAATGTCGTTGGGGCTGCTCTCATCCAGACAAGTGGGGAATATTCCATCACGCTCCTGACTTGTACATGGTGGCCAGACATTTAGGAGTCAGAAAGCTGGTTACTCACTGCAGGATTCCGAGCCTCAGACTTGTTTTGAAGATACAATATTTATACTGTAAGTCCAGTTCAGTTTCTGACCAATGGTAACTCCCAGGATGTTGACAGTGGGATTTCAGTGATAGTAATGCCATTGAATGTCAAGGAATGTGATTTGATTTTCTCTTGTTGGAGATGGTAATGACCTGTCACTTATGTGGCACAATATTACTTTCCACTTGTCAGCACAAGCCTAGATTTTAACTGATCTTCCTACATTTGGACATGGACTGCTTCACTATCTGAGGCATCAAAAATGGTATTAATGCAATTAACTACTTGTATGGGAAATATTTACCCTGTGGGAAAGTTGATATTCTTGGACAGTAACTGCATATTTCCCCCAATAACTCCTAAGAATACAGTCAAATGAAAAAAAAACCTGCAAAATTCCAGGAGTTTTATATAGTTCTAAAAAAAAACTTAATATATACCTTCAATTATTCCTGCAGGTGTTTGTGAAAGAGCCAGGTACAAATTTGTGTATCAGCACAAATGTCCAACCTGCTTTTTTTAATTTGGAAAATAAATTCGCTCTAATGCTTAAAAATGAGAAATGTAGTGGTCCAATTGCTCCATGATGCATTGAATATTAACGTTTGTCTGATTTGCTTGTACCGACAAAAATCCTGAGGAAAATTGCTTCTTGTTCCAGGAGTCAGCTGGAGGTCACCCAGAAGCAGCACTGACTTTCAATAATAGTCACCAGAATATGAAATGGACTCATTAGAACCAGTTTCTAGGGATATTCTGCAGCTGAGAAAAAAAGCAACAAACTCACCAGGAAGGTTGCTGTGATTAACAGCAATAAAAATCAGCATTTGATGGCTCTATAAAACAAACACGCTTCCAATCAGATACATATGGGAGGAGTCAATTGATTACCACCTAGGCATTTGGTTAAAACATACAGACCCCTGCAATGAATTTTTCGTATTCATTTAACTATACACCACAGAGATACCACATCCTAAATCTATATATATATATATATATAAATTCACAACAGAGTTTTTCTGACTTTTTTGTTACTCATTACAGTATAAAATATGATTCAAGTCTCCATTCATTTCCAACTTTTTCAAATAAAATAGTTTTTCTTGCAAAGCTTTCTCTTAGGAGATAAAAAGAAACTTTAAATATAATTATTTAGCTGATCAATTATGTTACCACTTTTATCCTAAAGTAGCTTCAGATGCGCAACAGCACAACAGAAGGGGTTATCACTCAAGATTTAACTTGGTAATTGAATATGGGTCACACCTAAGACCAGATGTATGAGACCAACTCCTGGAATTTGATACACCCTTTGGCTGTGTCTCCAGTATGCTGTAAAACAATTTTTGAAACATTGCTATTCAGTTCTACATAAAGAGCTTGGAAGCTTTTAAATTTAATTTTCAGTGTATTGGTATCTGACAGCTGGTGCTTTCACTTGGATATTTTCTTATCACAACAAGAAGTCAAATAGCATTTGGAAATGTAACTGGAGCTTTACAGTCACTGATGAAAGACTGGCACTGAAGACCAGTCCTCACTTATTCCATTGTTGCCCAACAGCGTCACACTGAGAACTTGCTGCATTTATCTCTACACTGATGTGATATTTTACTGTTTTCCACATTCACCACCCAGTGACTGATATTCTTCACGCATTGTGCTGCAGTGTGGTGTTGAATGTACTAATGCAAAGTTCTGGCACTGATTTTGTCTTTTCACTGTTCAACCATTGAAGCACCTGAATGAATTGCATAAAAGAAAACAGAAACAGATAAAATTTAATGCAGATACATGTGAGTTGCAACATGTCGATCAAAAAAATTCAAACTACACGAATAGATCTTCGAGTATTGATAAACTCAACAATGTACAGCTTTTGCTTTATGTGCAATCCACAAAAAGGAATCAAATTGTGATAAAATTGTGGTTTTCTGCAATGAAACTATTGATCAGGTTTCTGTCCAAAGTCATTGTTTAATCTGGTATTAAACACTTCCTTAAACTGGTACATTTATTTCAGACGCTTTCACTTATTTCATCTCTTGCATGAGAACAAAACATGTTTGTATTTGAGGAGGGATAATTAAGTGCCTTTTTATCCATAGCTGAAATTGGGCTCACCAGAAAAACAAATTTTCAATCATTCTACTATATCTGCACTCGTGAGTTACCTAACATTAATTACAATTGACTTTAAAATCATTGATCTCAGTGATATACACTTGTCAATTGCTTCAAATATTGCCTTTGTGCCTTAAAAAAAAATCTTAATTTGAAGATCTTCCTTGAAGGTCTGCAAACAGGTGTAGTTGGAGGAAAATTGTCCTATTCATTAATTTCATCTGCGGGTGTGGCTACTACTGCAGGAGAAACTGGTTTCCAGCATGGTGTTTGTATAAGTCAAGTAAATACTTGTGAAAACTCCATTTGCACTAGACATTATTTAGCTTTGAATTTTTATAATTTTTTATACCAGTTAGGTTGACATCATTTTTCTGATTTTTTTTCACCAATCAATTTAGACTGACAATCGCCAAAACCAATTGAAAGTTGAACACAGTCAAAGCAGGAGAAACCAAGTCAAACAAAATTATGACTAATATGGAGATGATCAATGATGAATCCCAAGACTCGACATACAGAAAAAGACTGGGGAAATTTAAGTTTTTAACTTTGGAAGTAATGTGCCTAAAAAACAAATTTAACTGCATGCTAAAGACAGTAAAACAAATGGAAAGAATTAAGTTGCCAAAAAAAAACTAAATTAGAAAAGGAGTATGGTGATTGTGCATGAAATGGACTTCCAGCTAGAGCCGTAGAGACAAAAGAATTAACGGTATGCTGCAACAGGGAAGTTATATTCTAATATGTGCCAAAAGTATCTTCTTTACCTATAATTATCTTGTGACATGTATGATTGCTCCATTTCTGGACTTACTTCAGAATTCCACCATTTCTAGTTCTTCTGTTTATGTCAAATTAGGGGCTCTCATCTGCTGTGACTCCATGCCCACTGTGGAATGAATTAGGACTGCCCAAACTTATTTCCCATAGCAGCCTTGCTATCAGTGGAATTTGAGAGTATCATGCCATCAGTTTATCCTGTGCGTGAGCACAACTCTTAAAGCTGTGGCATGCCTGTTTATTTGAGGCAGTTTTTGCTGACATCAAAACTGCAGTGAAACTGTGCCTGCACACTCATTCAGAAATAAACATGCACCATTCCAGACCCTCTATGTGTTGTGTCAATAAAAAAAGCACGTACTGCACTTTTGTGCAGAACAGGCATGACATTGAAATACTGTTCAGCTGCAGAAAAGACTTCCAGGATTTTTCAGGATTGGGAGTAGGATAACAGGATGGAGTGGGGAGTGAGGTGGCAGTGGTGGCGAGGGTGGGGTGTCTCTCCCATTGTCCACACTTTCTCATTTCATTGTCCCAGTACACTCCTGCAGTTCTCTCCAGGTTCCCAATATGTAACCCCTCCACCCGGGTCTCCATTTGCCCACACCCCTCCCTGGTCCAGATCTCTTCCCAACATCACCCCATCTCCACTGGCTCCTTCAAGCTCCTAATTTCCAGTAAGACAGCACACCCAGGGAGAATAAATGCACAATTGAAAAACTGCAAGAAATTGCATTCACTGGAAGAGATTGTGCATGGTCCTCACTGTCAGCAAACTCAGCCCTTAATCAATTAGCTTTAGTGGTAACATCCACCTTCATCAGTTCATACTCTGTTTGGGTACATAGCCACCGCTACATTTCTGGCCTGTGTTATCTGCTTTCATAGTTGCAATTAGGAAAGAAGCTCACTCATTAGCTACTAAAAGCTGCGCACCCTTCATACGTTCTACCATCAACAATCAAAAAGGCAGCTCTGGCAGGGCGTCATGAGATATTTTTAAATATGTATTTTTTAAAATCTTAAGTGAACAATGAAGATGCTGCTCACAAACTTATTTCCAAAATGTGACACGTTGATGACTCATTAGGCGACTGGGCTTTCTGGATCAGGGGTGCACCAAATCAAAAGCCTCTGCTGCACCTTTTCTTGGCACAACGCTACAAGGACTTGGCTGGAAGCAGCCAATGCCTTGTGGTGCAGGGGGACAGGTAGAGCAACACAAGAAATCTTCGTAAGTGGCTTAGTACCATGTGAGGACTCTAATTGCTGCACACATTTTGATGAACACTTTAAGGACCAGAATCCATCAAATTTTAATCCACACCCACGCAGCATCCACGCTAGCAGAATTATTTTTTGGGGAGAATAAACCCTGGACAGATGATCTTGGAAATTAAAGCAGCCACATGTACACCCAGGTTCACAGATGCATAATGATTTCTTAGGTGATCCCACTGCTAAACACATTTCTTCTGTGTATTCATTTTATTTACATATATTTTAAAAGAAAGTCAATTTTCAATGGTGTGATATTCTTGAAAATAACCTTTGCTCAAGAGTTTCTTGATGATTCGAGGAAGGAGAAGCAGTAGAAAATCTGTCAAATGACCTAATACAAGTAACTCAATGATGCATTTTAATATGATGTAAATCTGCCTCTGCAAGTTCTGCAATAAACAGAGGCTCACACAAGCAAATTCTATTTCATTGTCGGAGAAATGATTGAGAGGAAATGTGACCCACTTATTTGAAAATACTGCTGAGAGGAATGGATAATGTGGAATCAAGCGCATGATTTAGTTGAATAAGAAGGACTAAACTGGAAGGAAAGAACATAAAATTAATGAAGCCCAAGCAGCATTATTTTTCTAGTAAGTATTGGATATGGGGAAAAGGCTCTCTTTTGGCAAGTGGAGATTTATAATGTAAAATTCTGAAGGGTTTGAGCCAGATTGTAATATAACCCATGATTACTGCCTCACACATGGAGAACAGAACAATAGAGAGCAGAAAGATGCCAATTGGCCCTGCAACGTGCTGGTGCTGGTCTTTCAAACATCAGGCAAATTAGCCTCTTCTTTTTTCCCATGTCCTGTCACCTTTCCTTTCCAAGCATATATTCAATCTCCTTCTGAAACTGATGATTTAAATCTACTTCCACCAGCCTTAGGCAGTACTTCCCAGATTATAACAATTCACTAGTGTATATATATCATTCGTGTTGAGAGATGTCTGCAGCTGGCACCTGAGAGACAACAGGATCTTCTTGATGAGTTTTTTTTACCAGCTACCCTTCTTGTAATACTAGTCTGCAGGATTTTACTGGTATCAAATGTTAAAGAATTATCACAAATAAGTCTTTGGCAGATGAAGCATGACTTACATAACAAAAAGTTGTTTATTACGTAACAGTAATATAGCTGATTAAATCAGTTTGAGATTATACATCAACATTAACGTGAGGTGGGAGACATTGTCAATTGCTAAGAGACAGAAACTAGGAGTTGAATTTTCAAAACCTCTGAACAACATTGGAAGTGGTGAGTTGGTTTGGAAAATATGACCATATCAAAAAAATGAGATGCTCAATGTCAAGAAAGAAGTCTAATTTGTCCAAGGTTTTAATGGCAAGACAAGAATCTCACTCATGAGCACAAGTGTCTTATTTATATGCATTAAAATCTCATTATTATCTACCCTCACCTTATGTACGTGCAGTTTGCTATTCTCTCATATGAGACGGAGAAACTAGATGGTAACAATTCCCAACATGAATATCAGATCAGGTACCTGGTAGTTCCAGTTCACTGCTTGCTTCACCCATATTCCCATCTTGGCCGGAAGTTCTCAACATTTTAGGGCATAAATGCTAATACCCTCCTGCTTCTACAATTAAGAACAAAAATTGACTAGTTTAGATCTAACTAACTCTGTTCAGAGGCAGTAATTTACGTCTGAGTAGGTGATTCTGAGTTAACTCTTTCAGGCCAACTGCCCAGTACAGCAACTAGCATTTCTAGGAGCCTGAGAAGACAAAAGATTGGACACAATACTAGTGAAAACAAGTAACTTTTATAAACTATAAAACTATATATAGAACAGTGGTAGAGCAGAGCTTTATTAGTGTCTCCTTCAATCATGTCTCATGTAATCTGACATCATCATGTCATAGTTCTTTAAACATATGCTCAACGACCATGGTTACTGTATTGACAAGTTATCTATTTTTTCTGCATCATTGTAAAACACATTCTTTTTGTCTCCTCCCTTATTTTGCCAGTTGCCTCTCAACTGTATTGTCTAGTTCCCAAACTCCTAACAGTGGAAACACATTTCTCCATCAAAAATCCTCAATTGAATAAATTACTCAATAGGTGTTGACATAATTTGAAATTCAACTACAGAACAATAGGCGAAGAAAAAGAGGAAACTAGAAAAAGCATTCTACTTCAAGTGATAGCAGGAACCATAAGAAAATGACCATCAGAAAAGAAGGGTCTAGGCCCGAAACGTCAGCCTTCCTGCTCCTCTGATGCTGCTTGGCCTGCTGTGTTCATCCAGCTCTGCACCTTGTTATCTCTCTTCTACTTCAAGTGACTCCTTTTTAAGTTCTTCAAATATTAATGAGTGAAGCTGAACTCTGCCAAATGTGGGGGAGCGGTGGTCAATTGAAAGAAAAAATACACTCACTACAGTGAAAAAGAACATGAGTGGAATTTTATCGGGACATGTTCAACATGGGCACTGGTGAGAAATCAGGGTGAATCACATGTGAAGGTCTTTCTTGACACAGGGAGCAACTAATTCTCAACAGAATTTGAGATGTTGAGGTGAGATTCTCACTAAGGAGCAGTGAAATGCCTAATAATGTGTCTTATTGCATATTGTCAGATTCATTGATTGCAGATCTCACCTCATTAATAGGCAGGCGTATCTCTAATCCACTTGAACCACCTCAGGGTACATCAGAAGCTAACATTGCAATGAAGCTGCAAGGACAGGCACCCACTTCACAAACTTGACCAGGCCACATCTCAGTGTTGCCAGCTTGATCTCTTAGCATTCCTTAAAAAAAGGGCAAAAAAGGCTAAACCCGGCAATTACACGCCAGGCAGTTTCACACAGATTTGGGAAATCGTTTAAAGAAACAATGATTCAGCAGAATATTAACAGGCACTTAAGTGGCCATGGACCAATAAAGCAGATTCAGCAAGCCTGCCAGTACTTGTGGAGAGAAAGCATAGTTAATGTTTTGAGTCAAAACAATAACTCCGCTTTCTCTCCACAGATGCTGCCAGAACTGCCGAGTTTCTCCAGCAATTTCTGTTTTTGTTTCAGTTTTCCAGCATCTATAGTTGTTTTTCTTGTTTTATTAAAGTAGGTTTAACATTGATTTCATTGAGTCTTCTGATAAGGTAACAGAGAAGGTGGGTGAGAACAATATATCTGGTGTTGTATACCTAGACTTCCAAACACATTTGATAAGCAATGACATATCAGCCTTGTTTGAAATATTGAAGAAGATAAAAAAAGGAATAGCTGCATGGATACTAAATTGGATATGAGATAGTAAACTGACAGTTGTTGCGAATAATTGCTTATTTTATGGAGTGATGGATATAGTTCTATTCCTATTACAGTTGATTTGAATTTGGGGGCTACAAGGAAATAAGTAGGTAAGTGAAATTAGCTACAGACATGGCAAAATAAGTTAAAGACAAGAATGTGTGGAAATTACAGACTTTGGTAGGGAGAATGAAGAAAAATAATATGCACAAAAGGTACAATTTCAAAGTGAGTTAAAGAACAGAGGAGCTTAATGCACAAATTGTTGAAGGTCGCAAGAAAACAGCTAACAGAGAAACTGGAGTCCTTGGATTAGAAACAGAGGCATAGTTTGAATTTTCAGCCAGTCTGCAAGCTGCATAGCCACAGGATGGAAACAACCTCCGAGAGGCACTCAGTTTCCTGCCTGTTCCAACATTGTTTCCCACTGCTGACATCTTCGGGTTCCCAATCTAGAATTCATCATATGTCAGGATCTGGATACCGAAACAAAAATCCAGCCCAGAGAAGACAAAGTCAAGAAGTTATCCTAAACCCATATAAAACATTAACACGGCCCCAAAGGTTAACAACAAGAGGGTACATGTTGAAGACGATTGACAAAAGAAATAAAAGTAATAAGAGGATAACTTTTTAATGTAACAAGTGGCTGTAAGCTGGAATGTTCTTTCTGTAGGGCGGTGGATAAAGATTCAATATCCCCTTCAATACAGAAAATACAGAAAGCAAAGAATACCGGTGATATGAGAAAATAAAGAGGAACGAAACAAATTGCATGGCTTTCTGAAAGAACTATCACAGACTCAATAGACTGAAAAATGTCTTGTATTATACTATTTTTTAATTATGTCAAAGCGGTTTCACTTTGCACCCACACTAAAGTTACAGTGAAAACGAACCGTTAAGTTCCCATCTTATGTTCTGTGTTCCCACCCATGCAACAGCTCACAAGCCATTAAATCATCACAGGCATCTTTGTTACAGGGGAGATGTTCAATTCTGATCAAGCAATCAAATTCTGACATCATCAAGAACTATTTCCAGAAATACCTCCCTCAACATGAAATGACTACAATTCTCAATATCTGTAGCTTTTGTCTCCACTGGGACGTTCTGCTAGACTGCCTGATTCTCCATCCAGACAGCGTGTTGTCATCAGATTGGACAGAGCCCGACATAACTTCAACATTAACACTTTTGGAACCGTGACCTTATACAACAATGATCTGAGTTCTACCACTTTGAATTTATGTCTTGTATTGCACTGTTTCAGTTCACCTTTCTCATTCAGTCATGGGCTGTGGTTGCTGGGAAGGACAAACTATTTCCCTTCCCTATTGACCTGGGATGACAATGACAGGCATTCTACTTGAGCAACTTTTTACTGATTTGGTTTGTTACAAGTAAATGCCTTGCTTGGGCACTTTGAAGGGCGGTTAAGAGCCAGCCTGACTGATGCAGGACTGGAGCCACTTATAGGTTGGATTAGAAAGTTCAGCAGGTTTCCTTCCAAAAAGGACATTACTGAACCAGCCAAATTTTCATTCTAATTAATTATTTCATAGACACCAATACACAATACTGACATGAAAAGAGTGATTGTAACATGCATCTGATATGCCCCATTTCATCATAGCCCAATTTTGGGAACAGGCAGTTATTAAATTACCTTTGTTCCACCTCCCCCACCTGCCTGTTTCCCTATTTCTGGAGACAATAAGCTGCAAGCCTATTTTGGGAATGTATCTTGCATGACAAGAGAACTGTTAGTCTACACAGTGTGCATCTGATGCTGACTGCACATGCACACTTCAGTGTCCATTACTTGTTCAAAAATACTGCAAGTGTGCAATTGAATTTCTGTGTCAAACACAGGCATACATATGTTGGTGATGGTATCAGAAGGCATTGAACATAGATCAAAAAAGAAATAATGAATGCCAAGAAATGCCACGTTTTCTGTACTTTTTGAATTAGTATTAGATGATCAGTTTGCAACTATAAGAAAGTTTGCAACTATTTAACAAGAAAGAACCTGGCCATAACTTGTTTAACTTTACTTTGCACATATGGTACTACAGTGGCACTCCAATTAGGTTAGGCCACTTTTGGAATACTGTGTGCAATTCTGGTCAACAAGAATGTTGCCAGGGTTGGGGGGTTTGAGCTATAGGGAGTGGCTAAATAGGCTGCAGCTATTTTCCCGAGAGTGTCGGTGGGTTAGGGACGATCTTATAGAGGTTTATAAAAGCATGAGGGGTACCGATAGGGTGAAAGTCAAGGTCTTTTCCCCAGGGAGGTGAGTCCAAAACTAGAGGGTACAGGTTTAAACTGAAAGGGTAATGATTTAAGAGGGGCCTAACGGGCAACATTTTCACACACAGGGTGGTGTGTGAATGGAATGAGCTGCCAGAGGGAGTGGCAGACACTGGTACAATGACAACATTAAAACAGCCTCTGGATGGATCTATGAATAGGAAGACTTTAGAGGGATATGGGCCAAATGCTGGCAAATGGGACTCAATTAATTTAGGATGAACGAGTTTGACTGAAGGGTCTGTTTCCATGCTGTACATCTCTGTGACTCTATGATTCCTCAAAAGATAATCAAGATTAGGTTATAAAAGATCCCTTATTCTCAGCCCTGTATGTATGTCCAATTAATTGAGAAAGGGCAGCATGTACAAAGGGAGATTAAAGAAAAATAAGAAGCTGTGTATGAGGTGATTTGTCAAACATGAAGTTTTCCTGTTAAGGTTCTGGTGAATAATCGAGATGGAACTAAAAGATTGTCGGTTTCAGTCCTGCCTCTCACTGCTAATGCACCTTTTCTGTTTTTACTGATTCTGGAAGCATCAGTCGGATGACCAAGTGCCCCACCCAATATAAATTTAGCATCATTCGCATGTCAATTAAACACATGACAGGTCTATTATTATTCAATGAATACAGTTCTACCTGATATTAAAACCATCACTGCCTTCCTTAAGCTCTCATGACATGAAAGTCAAGATTAATTTTGTCCATCCTCATGCTTAACAAATGCATTGATAACACTCAAAACAGACAGATTCTTAAATGAAATGGCCTCCCAAACTCGGATTTCATCTGGCAACCAAGCACCAAGTGCCGAGGTGGAATGAAATTAACAGATGAGGATATGAAATGATTCATTAGAAATAAGTAGTGCTTGGTGGCAAACCACAGAAAATTTTCTTGAAGCTAAAGATGAATGACAGACTACATGTTAAAAAAAAAAGTTTTTTTTCAGATTTGGACCAGCCATTCAATTATATTATTTACAATGGTAACTGTGATGCACTGCTTTTATTTATTGGCCACTTTCCATCGTTAGTGCAGCTGTCATCAGAACAGGAGATTATTTCAAATTTATAACATTTATTTAGGCCTTTCAAAAGGCATATTTATGAAGACCATAATTTAGAAAATCTTTTTGAAGTAAAAGATCCCTGTTCTTCTACCAAAGAGATTGCGCATAGAATTGTTAACATTTCACTTCCAAGCATGTGTGGACTGTGGAGGTTATTAGGAGTAAACTGATTGATCGTCTTGTCATTGTCCATGTTTTAGGCTTTCTTGCGGGCTGAAATAGATTGAGAGAATTGAATGTGGGGTTTTGGATACTCTACAATCAAAGCTTTTATTGTTGAAAGCTTTCAAGTTTCCTCATATTATGGAAAAGACCTCCTTTCATTATCCCATACACCATGTGTGTTGAGCCACCAAGGAAATGAAGTCTACCCTTAATGCATATGCACATGAAATTCTATCCACATTTTGTTATTATTTTCTCATAGAAGTAATAAAACATAAAATATATTTTCTGTATATTGCTGACACGTTAAAACATTGATTGTCTCAAGTGTCATCTTATTTCTGTGTGAGAATACAGCATCATGTTTGTAAAATTTGGCTGTTTCTTTCTAATAGAGTTTCTCTATTAAAGATGCATTATTGCATCACTTTATAGGGATATGATCTTTCCAAATAAAAAGTGTTTGCCAAATTATTTGTTGGTAGGTTGCAGCAGAAAACAGAACAGTCAAAAGAATCAGTCTGTGACTTTCAATGTAATTGTTTACTTGGCTGGCATCATGATTTAAATCCTGGTTTTAATTAACAGCAGCAGGGTGGGCATGGTTGAGTTGAGTCCGTGAGGTACTTCAGGCAAGTGGGGCGAACAGGGTGAGTGGAATGAGCAGGGTGACAGGGGTCAACTGAGTGAAGAGAGTGAAAGGGGTGAGTAGGATGTGTGGGGACAGTGGGCAGGATGGTGAGTAGTGGGTGAAGTGAGCAGTGAGGACAATGGACTGCAAACGGTGAACAAGATGAGTAACACAAATAGAGTGAGTGGAGTGAACGGAGTCAATGCAGTAAGAAGGCGAAGGGTACTTTGCCAAAATGAGGCCTCGGCATTTTTAACTCTCAGGCCTCATTGTAATATGATTGAGTGACTTATCATCATTTTAAAATTGTGAATGAAATGCTGTTTTCCTTCTGGCCAGATTCACAATAGTGAATTATAGGTCTGTCTCCAGATTTTCAGATGGATCTGTGGATGTCTTTGTGCATATTGTTTGGGTAAAAGGGGGGATGTCCAACTTCAGAACATTGTCCCCAAAGTCACTTGCCAACAAGGCTGAACAGAGATGAGTGACAAGTTTTGCAAGAGTGAATACAATTCATTTACTTCAACGCTACATGTCAACACACCTTGCCCCCCACCAATGTCAACAGTTCCCTCCCCTCCTTCACATTCTTTAATATAACAATGCACTGTAACACCTCTATTTCTCATTCCAAATTTGTTCACCTCTGCTTTCAATCTTTTCACACCATAAATTAACAACATTCTCTTTCTGATATCCCAGCATTTACAAAGTCAGCAACACCGCCCACCACTTTTTTCTCACTTTCCATACACACTTGGCTTTACATTCATCACCTTTCCATCCTCATCGCATCTTGCTTCTTCTGCAGCTTGCAACACATGCAATACTTACCTTCTCAATTTCTCTTCCTGCATGACAAGACAATATATAACACCAGCCGGAAGTTTAAGACCAGAGGAAGATTCCCCAAAGCCAAGTCAGGAATGACAGCCTCTGATGTGCTCTTATAGCCACATTATTTATATGTTGGGTCTAATTCAGTTTGTGTTCATTGTGGTGGATTCAGTGACAGTAATCCATTAAATATAATTGAGAAATGGTCAGATTTTCCTTTGTGGGAGAGGTCATGATCTGTTAATTGCCACACATGAACCAATGCATCAATATTGTCGAGATATCGCTGGATTGGCATGGACTGCTTCAGTATCTGAGGAGTTGCAAATGGTACCAAAATTGTGCAATCAACAGCAAAAATCTCCACTTCTGACCTTATAATGAAGGATAAGCAATTGATGAAGCAGCTAAAGATCACTGGGGCTAGAATACTTCCTATGGTAATGTCCTTGAAATTAGATGATCAACCAGAATAACCTTCCTAAGACTGTAATGATTCCAAGCAGTGGAGAGGCTTTCATACTGATTCTATTGTTCCTTTGGATCTTTGATGCCATGTTTGGTCAAATACTGCCTCGATGTCAAGGGCAATCACTCTCAACTGATCTGTAAATCTCTGAACTTGCAATGTTGATGGTTACTGTCAATTTTGGGTAAGGTGGAGCATTCTTAGGTCTGACATGGAAGTCTACTTGAGCGAACTTTCCACTGCAGATGGTTAGATTCGGGTACTATTCTCTGTTACATATTTGAAGGAACCAGTGGTATTGAGGCAAAGAACAGCAATGACCTTACCAGCTTGTTGAAGAATGACCCCTGAGTGCAGCTGGCAGTAGGAGATTGCAGAGGATTGCAGAGATCCGCAACAATGATACTGGAGAAGCACAACTTCCCAATGGACTTTCCAAAGGATTATAAGCTTAAAAATGGCTCATGTACCCCAACTGCTCAGATGGCTTCCTGCATGTTTCTCCCCACCTGCTATCTAATAGGTCTAATTGCTGACATTGTCAATTACTGAGACTGCTGCTCTTAGAAAGCAAGATCTTGTGGACCCAATCAATACAAAAAAAATACAAACAAGTAATGTGGAAAAATAACCTAGATGCTCTTTCTATCGGCAACTTACATGGTTCGATGTGCTGTTCTTAATAAACAGCCAAGAAATTTTTTTTTTTTTACGAATCCACTTGAGAAGTCACAAACGTATAGACTATTTGTAAGTTTCTCATTACCACTAGAATATTAAATCAGGAAAACAAAAGAAAAATGAGTTTGCATCTGTTTCAACTTAAACAAAGGTACTGTTTGTAACTCAATACGGGAAACAAGATGATTCCAGATTGTGACTTACAACTCCAAGTGAATAAATCAGGCAGTTACTTCTCAAAGTCTCACATTTGTCGTTAACACAAAGTAGGTCAGAATGGGTCAACAGTTCTACACAGTTCAAATGTGCTCAGTCACGTAGAAGTGCCTCACTACAATTGCTTTCTACTATGGCTGCCCTGAGGTTAAATCTTGCAACTTTTAAAGGGAATATTTTGTATGTATTCTATGACAATTCAAAAAAGTGATTTAGAATTTTGAGGAAAGAGAAGAAATAAAAGAAGTGCACTAAAATTTCAACAGGGAAACAGCACAATGGAAAGAACCAGAAGGTAAAACCTTCATCAACAAGAAATATGACAACCCATGAAATGAAGGTATGAGAACATCCATGATGAGAAAAGAGTTGAAACAAATCTTCTTTGAGGAGTATATAACATTGTTAGTGTATATAGTGCAACTAAGATTGTAAAATGAAGGGCCAAATAGTAATCACAATGTGCAATTACCCATTAATTGTTTCCTCATGGCTGAGGGCTTAGTCTTGAATCTGTTGTTCAAGTTCATGTTTACCACTCAGGCACAGAAATACTATTTTTATTATAGTTATGCAATAAACGTCTACCATCTGGTCTTCTGTGCAGCATAGATGATTAGATTGTATGTGGTAAGTGTAAGTATTTTACATCCAATTACCTGTACAAGGTCTTTGTCATTGGGAAACATTACTTATGCCTTTCAGAAGTGCCAGCCATCTCCTTGGCTACAATTCATGTCACCTAATGCTCAGCAAAGAAAAATAAGTTCCACCCTGCAATCCTATAAGCTATGATATAATGACCTTTCAATAAGTTAACGGAAGAGGACACATACTGGCCACTTCATCATGAAACTTCCTTCAGTCCCCTTGTCCCTACCCCATCTCAAACACTGTTATAGCCAATCCTCATTGTCCATGCTTATTCTAGCTTGCCATGACTTATGGTGTGGATGACTTAATGTGGAGAATTTTTTTTAAATTCACTTGTGGATGTGGACATTGCTAGCTGGCCAACATTTTATTGCCTGTTCCCAGATGCCCTTGTATGTCAACCACATTGCAATGGATCTGGAGCCCCATGTTGGCCAGACCAGGTGAGAATGTCAGATTTGCTTTCCTGAAAGACATTAGTGAACCAAATGGGTTTTTCCTGACAATTGACAATGGTTTTGTGGTCTTCAGTAGGTATTAATTCAATATGAATTGAATTCAAATTCTATAAGCTGCCATGGTGGGATTTGAACCTCGGTCCCCAGAACATTAGCTAGGTTTCTGGACTAATAGTTTAGTGATTAGACCACTAGGCTATTGCCTCCTCCTCTTAATTTGAAGAAGAAAAATAACAAAGCACATTCATTTTCTACTTATACATCATGGTATGCAATTGATCTCATAAATAAAATGAGTCATTAGTCAATTAACACTTAATTGATGTTTCGACAAGCATCTCATGACATTAACTATATAATAACTATATAACTATATAATATAATACAATATAACTATATATATAACTTTATAATAATAAATATATAATAAAACTATTATCTGCAAAGAACGAATGTAATGTCCATCAACTATTAGGTCAACTGTTTATGAGTTGCTTTAGTCAACACTAATCTTGCTGGAGGTTTTGCACTGTAGCAAATGTTTCTTGGTATAACAATACTGATAGAACTAAAAATAAATTGGGGAGTTTGGAGACCTATCTCAGATGAATTCCAATTCAGCAACTAGATGTCTTATTTGTCCATTTCCACCAATTACATATTACTCAATGTATTACACTGAAAGTTCTTAGTTTCCTCCATGGTCCTTGCAACTTTTCCTAGTCTCACATTCCAGATCACATCATTCACTTTTCTGAATCTCGACATCTGTTCTCTCGTTCAAAGATGTATTTGTCATTATAACATATCTAATTAAAATCTCCTCTGAGATACTAGCAAAGGGCCAAGGGAGCCACAGGGATCACAACACAATAGGGAACATGAAGAATGAGGGGTAAATCATGGCTTATACACAGAATCTACAAGTCACAGCAGGAGATGAAGTAGGCCATTTGCAAGACATTGACTCCCTTGATTGTGCAGACTGGCAAAAGGATTCTGGTATATATTTTCCTGGTGACTAGCAAGAAAACTAAATTGGATACAGTTCATGAGATATTTTTCAGATGTTTCACCATGGTTAAAGCAAAAAAAAACTCAGCTATCTTCCATTCAACTTTGGGATACAGGAGGTATTAAAATCAGAGATATAGGGCAGATAAAGGCTACACTTCCCTACAAATAGGAGAGATCATGTATCTCTTGCCTTACCTTACACCTCTTTACAAAATGGGAATACCTTCATTTTTCCACATCTTCCTTATTTAGCAAATGTTGACATTCACTCAGTGAGCCCTGAAGCAGTCTCCAATACAGAACCTCCAACCCTAGGACCATTGGTATATAGCACAGATCTTCCATTCCCAGTCAAACAGACAAACTATAGAATACAGAAGCTAGCCATTTGTGATGATGAGATCACCTGAAGAATGAAGATGACATTTTGCAAAAAAACAATGAGAAATACATGAGAAAGTAAATGCATTTGTCATCCAGCCTAAGCTCACAGAACTATGCAGGAACCTCTTACAGATCCTGGTTCAGAAGTTTATTGCCTCCTCAATGATAGTACATCTCTATTCTATGAAGAAGTTCCAGAATTGTTTTTTTCTACAGAGAACCTGTCATCCCACACCACCCAATTAACTCCCAGACCGTGATATGAGCTGCATACATCCTGTCTCTCTGCCATGGGCAGAAAGCGCTGTTGGTAATTAATATCTCTAATGAAAGAGACTCATTGGAGGGTGGGGGAGTTTGAAGGGGGAAGGGTAAGTGGTGTAAAGAGTTAAATAGTAAGGGTTTAAAAGGAATACTGCAGAAGAACATGAGGCGAGTGTGGAATGGAGGGTTACTCCAGAATCAGAAACTAACCATCTGTTTAAGGAGATAGATCACAATGTCAACAGATCACATGAAGCCGGAGATTAGTTTGATATGTTTTCAGAAGATGTTCTCTCTTGGCATCCTTTCTATACATTATCTTTCAGAAAGATTGTTAACATTCATTCACAAGAACGTGGACTTCATCTTACAACATTATTCCCAGAGGAGAAATTATACAAGCTGTGAAAGCATTCGTAGATGACTTTTTTCTGGGAAGATGTTGAAGGTTAAAAGAGAGTTAGCATGTCTGAGCTTTTTCAGCATGTACTTTGGAGTGTAGGGCCAAAATGGGTTCAAACTTCTGATCATATCGATTAACTGTGTTTTACCAAACACCTGCAAGAATTTATAATATGAATGTTCTCTGAAATAAAGGTTATAAATGATCTGAAATTCAATAACAAGTTAAAAATGGCAAATAAATACTAGTAAGATTTTTATGGATATAATTCACTATAACACCGGTGCTCATTACCACTTTTACAATGTTTTTATCTATACATTAATTCTCACTAATGCAGTCGAAGACTAGAAACATTTGCCATTTGTCAGTCTATGTAATTTGATATGAGGAATGAAATAAAGCTGTGAATATCATCATTTTCAGAAATATGTATCAAATATATTTTGCATGTTTTCTTTTCCTAAATACAATCACTTATTCTGGTGGGGCGATATCTAATGATAGCTGAGTGAAATAACTTTTCTTTTGCTTCACACATCAATCACAATAAATTCTTGAGTTTCAAATAAGTAGCAGAGTGTATTACAACAGTGCTATTAGAAACATGTTGGAATTTTGAGCCCTCCTCCATGGCACGTTTAGTGAAGAGGGGCACTGAATCAGACAGGAGGGTGTTGGGTAGGGACCTGATATTTGCCTACCTCTACCTCAGTTAAGTCCATGTCAGAAAGGCCCATGGATGGGCTAAACTACCTCGTTATGAATTGAAGCCTTTAAGAAAGGAGTTGGTGCCTAGTAAAGAATCTCATCCTGCTGCTGCTCTTACCCCAGTTGTGGGCAGGAGGCCTTACCACACAGAAAGCAAGACAAGCAGATGGAAAGCAAGTCAAGCAGCATCATAGGAGCAGGAAAACTTGACGTTTCGGGCCTAAACCCTTCATCAGAAATGGGGGAGGGGAAGAGGGTTCTGAAATAAATAGGGAGAGAGGGGGAGGCGGATAGAGGATGGATAGAGGAGA
>JAHRHZ010000031.1:356010-368005 GCA_024137785.1 Ginglymostoma cirratum
CCCCTCTCTCCCTATTTATTTCAGAACCCTCTTCCCCTCCCCCATTTCTGATGAAGGGTTTAGGCCCGAAAGTTTTCCTGCTCCTATGATGCTGCTTGACCTGCTGTGTTCATCCAGCCCCATGCTTGTTATCTCCGATTCTCCAGCATCTGCAGTACCTTTTATCTCAAGCAGATGGAAAGCTGGGTTTCCTTCAGCTTCTAGGTGGGATCTCTTATCCAACAGTATTCATTGCCTGGTCACAGCACAGAACGCTGTACTTCCTGCCAACCTCAATCTCCTATGATCCCCACTCAGTTATCATTACCTCTGATCTAACAACTATCTTAGACTTTGGCAGGTATAAAGACACCAGCCATCATCTCCACCGTGGATTGCCATTCAGTCGAGGTACAAATCTCTAATCAGCAGACCAGATTAAACATTACCATGTTTCTTAATCACTGGGGGTAGAGAGGTGGTAGGGCTGCTGCTGGCTTATCAAGTACCTGAGCAAAATATGATGTAGTCAACCTTCCTTTAAACAGACCACACCATCCAGTGACAGAGACTTTCTCATTGCCTGAACAAGATGCCACCACAGGGTCAGAAATTAAGAAAGATCCAGTTTTGCAATAATATATATTAATTCACAGGACATGGTTATCGCTGGCCAGGTCAGTATTTATTGTCCATTCCTAATTACCCGAAGAGCAGTTGAGAGTCACAGTGAGTCTGGAGTCACATGCAGGCCAGACGAGGTAAGATGGCAAATTTTCTTCCCTACAGGATATTAGTGAACCAGATAGGTTTTTCCAATCAACAATGCTTCAATGGTTTCATCGTTAGACTCTTAATCCCAAATTTTTATTGAATACAAATTCCAGCATTTGCCATGCCAGGATTCAAACCTGCGACCCTAGATATTAGCTGGGTCTCTTGATTAATAGTCCAATGATAATACCACTAGGCTATAGTCTCCCTCTCACATCCAATGATATGCATTATACCAAATAAATAAGCTTAGAAATAAACAGAAAACCACCCAATAAAACAAATGAGACTAACACAGTAATTTGGATGATTGTATAATGTGTTTTTTTTTAAATTGAGTTTTGTGTTTTCTGTAGATTCACAGAAAGCAGACACAATTCTGCAATTTCTTGAGGAACAGATTCACAATTTTACTTCTCCCTTCAAGTATTTCCCTCCAGAAAGGCAAGGGAAAAAAAAAACCAGCAACGAAGCTCCATCCCACAAACCTCTCTTACATACCTCCTTTTATGTACTGTAAGTATCACTAAGGAGTGATGTTTCATACTGTGAAACCTAAAGATGAGTTGGGAGGTTAAACAAGACATCAACCACAATATGTTTTCAAAATTAGTAGTTTTGTCAAGAATGCATTTGTATGCATACATTCTTAGCCAAAAAAAATTAAAAAGAAAAAATATATTCTGCAAATCGAAAGTTGAAGTTTTAATACCAGTTTAATAATACATTTTCAGTTGTGCCATCAACCCAAACACACTTTCGGGAATGCTTTGGATCTATAATGAATGATCTTCTCATTAGTTACAAAATAATACGTATCATATTCCATAAATGGTCAGGACATCCATTGGTAATCTTGACAAAGTGCCAAATTAATTCTTGCCTTTACACTGTGAGAAAACAGACATCCATGCCTGATTTTTTGCCAAGTTGGAAAGACTCCAGAGCCATTTCAAATGGATGGGCAAGTCTCATTTCTGGTATTTCTGCCTAAATTCTCGGCACTTCTAATTTTCACTTATGTGAGAGAAGGATGTGGGCAGCAAGATGAAATTTGTTTAGAAATTTCATAAGTCAATCTGCCTGCCTCCGTAATGAAAATTCCAAGCCTCATTCTCACAAAAAACCAGAAAAGACACAGGCTGCTGGCTGCTGCACCAAGGTGCAGGTTAGGTGGATTGGCCGTGCTAAATTGCCCATAGTGCCCAGGGATGTACAGGTTAAGTGCATTGACCATGGGATACGCAAATTTACAGGAATAGGGTAGGGGAGTGGATCCAGGTGAGATGCTCTTCGAAGGGTCAATGTGGACTCGACTGGCCAAATAGCCTGCTTCCACACTGTAGAGATTCTATTATTCTCCGAAGGTACCAGTAGCAACATAATTCAGGCTGCTGGTATGTCTACAACACCATCGTCCACTCTACTCCGAACCTGCCACGAGATCTGTGTCATGGTGTAAATATACGTTATCAGCTATTAGTATAAGTGCCTAACATCAAATATCCCATTAACACTGTTTTATCTCTTTATATCTTGGTAGAAGCATAGTTCTCAGAAAAAGGAGCAAATCTCTTTTTTAAAAATTGCCTCCAAGAATATACTGTTTCATTAGCATTGGACATGCTGAACTACTACATCTGGTGTTAAATGTGAAATGAAATGAAGTGCAAATACTTTTCTCACATAAAATGAAAGATAATGGAGATTATATGAATGCATTTTGTAATGAATATGAAATATAGCCAGTAGCTTATGTTAATTTTAAACCCATTTTTTGTATGTGCTCATTAATAGGAGTCCCTGAGCAAGTGGTTAAAAACTGCTTTCTCTTTTATTTTTACAACTAATGCCTTTCTTTTAAGGATCATCAAGCACTGTGGGTGTCTTGGTATTGTCTTGAACCAAGCCCAGTCAAGCCTGTTAAATGAGAGCACAACCCAATCCAGTACGAGATAGTAGGATTATTATTATTACTGGTCCTGACAAAGTTCCTTCAACATAAAGGTAACAGTTTCATAAATAATTAAAGAAATTGTTGTATGGAACAGCATGGAGTTACACCAGTTCCAATTGTGGACCACTTGTACCATTGGAGGAGGAACAGGAAAGTAAAGAAGGAATTCACAGAGCCATGATTTTTCATTCACTCACTCACTCACTCACACAGACTCATTCATTCCCCCAAGTAATGAGGTTTGGACATTATAACACTGAGGAGAAATCTGGAATATCTGTGAAGGTGTCAAGACATGCTTCCTGACTCTGCCCTATCTGAGCTACCATGGACAGTTGCATGCATGTTATTGCAACTTGGCTATCACATGGCCAATTCCATCATGTCATCCCATTTACTCCTCTATGATGTTGTTACCTACAGGGGAAGGCAAGAGTGTGTGTAGGCAAGTACAACTGGGGGTTTATAGAGACTGAGAGAGAAACAACACAATTGCAGCAAACTCAGGAGAGTTAGAGACAGCACAGCCAGGGGAAAAGACAGAATGTATCCTGAGCCTGTCAGCGGAAACCACAGAACAGAAAAGGCCCCATGATTTGAGGACCATTTCTTTGTTGATCTGTCAATTCCACTTAACATTACTTTGAACAGTGAGCCCATGAGGCAAAGCAAGCGCCAGATTATGTCCCTCAGTGGTATACTGTGTAACCAGATTCTGAGTTTTAAGCAAATATCTAACTAAATATGGCCAATCATAGCTGTGTCAGGAATTCCCATGTTCCCTTGTTTCAGGGTGATCTGGAACTGTAGCACGCTAGCCAACTCATCCTTTTGCTTCAATACGAACAACAGAAATATCAAAGTTTAGTGTGTTTTAGACGAATGTAATTGATCACATGAAATTTTTACTTTGTTATTATGGCCTCTCATCAAAACTAGGCAGGATTTTTCGAAATTGTCAAATGACAAACAGAATGTGTAATCAACTCTTCTTTGTAAAAAAAAAATTTTTAAACGTGTAACAGTCAATGATGAAGAAGCTATCATAAGTATACTTTAAAAATAACAGCAGATACTGCTTGCAGCAGATTTACTTTAGAATCCATCACCAGACCACTGAACCAGCTGTAACTAAGCAGCCTCAGCAGTAAGCAGCAATACTTTGAATGTGAGAGAACTTGTTCCCACTTCAAGTCTTTCTGAAAACCACCCTCCTGGAAATTCATCTACAAGAGCTTACTGAGGACATTCTGCTTATAAAATCTTTACTTCTGTTAAATGCATGAACTTATCTCAGAAACTATAGGCCTGCCATGAAAGACAGACAGACAATTAGAATTAAATAGAATAGCAATTTATTGCCATGTGTTTTGTGACAAAAATACATGAAAAGTTTGATAAGTCACCATACCATAGACAGTGTAATCATGTTTTTTTCCATCATTCATAAAAGTTGAGCTTCGCAAATATAGTATCAGAGATAAAAGGTACTGCAGATGCTGGAGAATCCAAGATAACAAGGCGTGGGGCTGGATGAGCACAGCAGGCCAAGCAGCATCATAGGAGCAGGAAAACTTGACGTTTTGGGCCTAGACCCTTGAAGTCAAGTTTTCCTGCTCCTATGATGCTGCTTGGCCTGCTGTGCTCATCCAGCCCCACGCCTTGTTATTTCGCAAATATAGCTTTGTTTTAAAGAAGCACTGTGGGCTTTTTCATGTTTTTTTGCCAAGTCTGAATTATATTGAGTTTTTTGCAGGGATTTCTGACACAAGGCCTCAGATTTCTTCATCTGTACTTAAGTTTGTGCAAGAGATAGTATGCAAGTTGAGTGAGAGAGACATTTTTTAAACCTCCAAGGCAAGTGTGGAATAAATAATCTTTATTTCTGAAGTTACAGAAAACCTGTTAGAATTATTTCAATTTGAATTACCACTGTAAAGATAAGAAAACACCCAAGCTAACATACAAAAGGCATTGATTATGGTCGGCAAGAAGACACACAAATTCTGTCCATGACATCTGTCTCCTATGACAGTTTGCTCTCCATTGAAAATTTATCATGCTTCTTTCTTTGGGTTATTCCATTCAATGTTTATCTCTCTATTACCATCACTAAAATCACATTATCTGGTCATCATGACATTTGAGGCACTGCTTAAAACTTGCCATTTTGATTAAATGCTTGACTTCCAGTCTGAATGTTTCTTTTCTTTAGCTCTGACATGTAGGTCTGATTGCAATCCCTTGTAGTTCCTTACAACATTATATTCTGTAAAGGGGCCAAGTACATGCACTTTTTTCATGTTGCTTCCCTAATAAGCCATTCATCTTCATTATCTTTTGTGAGAAAGGGTTATACCTGTTACTTTGATCATAAGAGAGAGAAGAGTAGGTCATTCAGCCCATCAAGCTTGCTCTGTCCTTCAGTGGCTGATGTGACCGCAGCCTTAACTCCATTTTCCTGTCTGCCTCTCGTAGCCTTCGACTTCCTCATCAGGGTAACGTCTCACCTTTCTCCACAATTGCTGCCTGACCTCCTGCGTGTTCTAACATTTTCTGTTTTTGTTTCATCTACCCAGATCTATTTCTTTCCTTGGACCCCTTTATGAATGACTTGCTGCAAATGTTGTTATTTTAGATTCATGTTAAGCTGTCTGACAATTAATGCATACAAGTGTGCCATGTGACTAACAAATGTTAGCAATAAACATCGGTGCCAAGTACCATTAAAATGAAATTCAGCGATAAATGCTGAGCTTTGCAAATACAGTTTATTTTTTTGAAAAAAAGTGTTTTTTTTTCATGTTCTTTTGCTAAGTTTGATTTGCGTTGAGTATTTTTTTTGCAGGGATTTCTGCTATGAGGCTTTGTGAGATTTCTTGACGTAAATCATCAAACCCATCTCATTCGCTACCTACCCCACCCTTATGGCAACCCTCACATTCAATTCCAGCCCCATTACCATGAACCATTCTGAGAACAACCTGCTACTCACTGGATCTTCTAGAATTACACAAGCATCCATTGTGTCCATGTGATCTCCAAAAGGATGTTGTATACCCAGATAACTGCTCTCAGTCTGGTACTGTACTGCACAGTTCCTGACATTTGCTTCAGATGTATCTGAGAGGGGGAAACTGGTGCCCCACTTTGTGGGCAAGGATAAGTCCTACTGGATGGGGTGATGGAGGCACAGGGTGCCCTAATTCCTCAAGACTAACAGTGGAGGTGCCAACATTAAACAATGCCAGCCTGATCTGAGGTTGCCACCCTGATTAAAACAGTCTCGGCCATCTGGAGGAATACACATGACTGTAAGAAGAAGGTCCAAGTCATTTTTCAGTCTGTCACCTGCTTTTCTCTGATAAATCTCACTCTCACTATTTCTTCTACACTACCCACATCCCATCAAGGTTCATTCTCTGCCACACTCACTACTGCATGCAACATCTTCCCCCACTTGCTGTCACGCTTCAAACCCCAACACTATGAACTCTGCATGACCCCTGTGTGGCCTGCTCATGCATTCAATGCGTTAGAATTACCAGCAGTGTGACAAAATTGCATCTCCTGCATGTTTCTCTGCCCAAGATGAAAACAGCCCAAGGAGGGGAGAAAAACGCCAGATGGATGGCGGGATAAAAACCGAAAGAACTGTAGATGCTGTAAATCAGAAACAAAAACAAAAATTGCTGGAAAAGGTCAGTGGGATTGGCAGCACTTGTGGAGACAAATCAGATTGATGCGTTTCAGGTCGACTGACCCCTCCTCAGAACCCTGGGTGGTGGGATGCCTGACATACTGACCCTCAGCTCTTATTTGGAGAAGATTCTGACTCTGACTAATCCAAGTGGCTAACTGACTGTTTCCAAGTCCCTGGACTGGTAGCAAAGGCTGTCCGCACCTAGTGTGCCAGGATCCCCTGAGCAAAGCCACCCCCTTGACTTGACTGAGGCTTGCTGACAACTACAACAAGTTTATTGATTTTGCTTCTGTGCTAAACAGCAAGGCAAGAGAAAAATGAGTGTGGTTGCAGCTCCAACAAACTGCAACTAACACCTTCAATATTCACTCCTTCAGCTCCTTGGGAGCTGATCCAAGATGGCGGCAGAGTAGGGCCCCTGATCCAGAGCTCGTCCTCTTCAACAATTTTTTTTTCTTCTTTTCTCGCATTTTTTTTTGTTTTTTTTCCCTCTATTTACCTTCTGGAGGGAACTCGGTAACGGAGGCAGCGGTGGCACTGGCAGTGACTGGGGACTCAGAGCAGGGGTGTTGCAGAGGCGGCTGGTGTGCCCAGGGAAAACTCTGGTGGCATCGTGGAAATATCTGTGGGCTCAGAGTGGCACCAGAGCAGGACTCTAGAGGCCTGTGGTAAGGCACCTGGAGTGTCCGGCTGGCAGTTGACAGCAGAAACTGAGGCATGGAGGCACAGGGTTTGAGAAATTGAGCCCAACGTGGGGGAGAGATGAAGCCCTCATGACAGAAGCCCAGCATGGCTAAAGAAGAACTGTAACTCATAACTTTTAACTTCATTTTTTTATTTACTACTTTATACTGGGAAGAACTACAATGTTGAACTTTTAACTCATTTCTTTATTTTTCTACATTTTAACTTAAGATTTTGTACCAAGGCACCTTGTACCTAAGACAGCATCGTGATTTGCGACATTGTACTCTTTTCATTGTACTCCTGTATCCATGCACTTGAGAACACATCACAGTAAAACCTAATTCTAATTCCACCATCAGCACACAGTGGCAGCAGTGTCCACCATCTATAAGATGCACTATAGCAACTCTCCCAAGTTCATTTGACAGCACCTTCCAAACACCCAAGCTGTGCCACTGAAGGTCAAGGGTAGCAGATGCATGGGAGTATCACTGCCATCCTGATTTGGAATTATATTGACATTCCTTCACTCTTGCTGGAACAAGGTCCTGAAACTCCACCCCTACCAACACTGTGGATGTATCTACAGCCCAAGGAGTGCAGCAATTCAAAAGGGCAGTTCACCACTACCTTCTCAAGGACATTTAGGGAAGATCAATAAATGTTGTTTGGAGCACAGTATACCATTGCAGGAGTTCTTCAGGGTAATGTTCCATGTCTAATCAACTTCAGCTGCTTCATCCATGACTTTTGCCCCATCTTACATTCACATTGGGATAATTGTTGATTTTTAAAATGATTTCTGCAGTGTTCAGTACCATTCATGGCTTCTTATGCAGTCCTCATGTGCAAGACCCAGACAGCAACACCCACATCCCATGAACAAAATTAAATTCTAGATGAAAAGCTTTTCTCAAATTGATTTTTGCAACAAAACTGTAAATATATTTTTACACATATATTTAGATTTTATGTCAAAGTAACACAAGAAGAAATATCCCCTCACATTTGTTTTGCAGATGTTACAAGCACTTCTGTACAATTTCCCTCTTTATGATATGTTGTTTAGAGCACAGTATATTGTTGTAGGAGTTCTTCAGGGTAATGTCCCATGTCTAATCAACTTTAGCTGCTTCATCCATGACCTTTGCCCCATCTTACATTTGCATTGGAATGACTGGTGATTTTTCAACAATTTTTGCAGCATTCAGTACCATTCATGGCTTCTTATGCAGTCCTCATGTGCAAGACCTGGACAACATTCTGCTCGAGAGAATAAATGTTAAGGACCACACTCACGATACAAGTGCCAAGCAATAACTATTTGCAACAAGGGGACATGTACCATTCTCTCCTTGACATTCAATGGGCATCATCATTGCTGAATCCTCCACTATCAATATTCCGTGAGTTAATATTGACCAGAAACTGAACTGGAATCACCATATAAATAAATTGGTTGCAAGGAAAGGTCAGTGACGAGGAATTCTCTGGTGAATAACTCACTTTGAGTTTCTAATGTTTGTCCACATTCTAGAAAACATAGCTTTGAAGTGTTATGGGATACTCTCCACTTGTCTGCAGTTCCAACATCATTCAAAAAACTTTACAACTCCCAGGACAAAGCAGCCTGATAAACTGGCTCCCATCCACAGCCTTAACTGATCATACTCTCCACCATTGCTGCTGCAAATTAGCAGCAAAAATATCAGCTACAAGATGCACCACAGCAATTTACTCAATCACCTTCAACAGAATCTTCTAAACCCATGGCCGATCTGATATAACATGAGCAGCAAACACATGGGACAGTGATTTGCAAGTCCCTCTCCATGTCATTATTAATCCTTCACTGTTACACAATGCAACTCCTTTCCTCGCAGTACTATGGGTGTACCTGCAGTGTTTCAAGAAGGCAGCTCACCACTGCCTTCTGAACAGTAATTAGTGACAGGCAGTAAATGCTGGTCCTGCCAATGACGCTCACATCCCATGACGAAATAAAATAAAAATATCAACTTGTTCATGTTGACATATAACCGACACCCCACCTAACAAACTATAGTTCCCACAGTCTTTTCATTTAAATTGTCCAACAGAAGTCTGTAGAAAACAAAACCCTGCTGTTCTTAGAGCAAGTCAGCTGCAGAAATGAATGCTAATGTGATGAAATATTGGCAAGTTAAAACAAATCCCAATATTTCTCTGGTCTCATCCTATGACAGATGGTCAACTTTGAATGACCCCATTGTGGTCTGTAAGTTTTTTTGCATTCAGAAGCGAAACTCCTGGAAGGAAAATTGTGCACAATTTATATTCCTACAAATTTGTTAAAGTGAAGTCCAGCTCCTGAAGACTGCCTCTTGCAAACCAGCCATAAATATTCAAATTATACGTGAATAGTTACATTCTATAACTGCAACTATTGTCAAGATTGCCTCAATGTTGCAACAGCTAAAAGTCAAACAAGTTTGACAAAATAAACCGGACAGACTTTATATTAGAAACGTTAAGACTATCCTTTTCTTATAAATGCAACTTAGTATTGGGTTCTGCTTTATTCATCAAGTTTACAATGCCATCAAGAGTTTAAAAGAATTATCTGACTTGCTACTCAAGCCATTTGGTACCTTTTTATCAATCCAATGGATGAAAATCAATGCTGTTTTTTCAACTAGAAAGACATACAATGATTTATAAGATGATCTTAAATACACACTGAACATTAGTCATGATGATCAAAGGAATTAGATTCCATATCATACTATACAGAATATTCAGTGCTGACACAGGCCATTGGATCCAATGGACCAAAGTTGTGATTATACATCACAGAACTCCCTCCCCACTTTCTTCATCGAAATCTTTCAGTATAATCTACTATTCTTCCGTCCCTCACGTATTTATCTAGCTTCTCCTTCATGCATCAGTGAGACTTAGCTCAACTACTAATTGTGATAGCAAATCCCACGTTCAAACCTATTCCTGTGTAAATAATTTTCTCCTCAATTCTCCGTAGTATTTATGGCCAATTGCTTTTGCCTTCTTCACATGTAAGAACACTTACATCCAGTAAACTATTTCATAATCTCTATCAACTCACGCAATTTACCCTTTCCTTTGAGGTTAACAAGTCAAGGCTGATCAATCTTGCAAGAAAAGGTATAAATAAAAGGTATAGATGTGGAATTATTGTACTTTTTGCTTGTTACTATGCATTAGGTTTCTGGGGTTTTTGTTATATACCAAAGTTTCAAAATCAAATACATTTCAAAGTTATTATTTTGTTTCCTAAATCCAATAATGTTCAATACTGACTAATGTACAGTAATAGTTCAAGATTTTCAACAGAGAGTACTAAGCAGGCTTGTCTTGCAATTGACCAACTCGGGAAGTAAAGTTAACTGTAGATTATGTTGTGATATATAAACTTATCTTGTCTATACATGTTGGACTGTTATCAGAGCATTCATGACTTTGTTCGGTTATCAATTTACACATTCTGGTGTTAAAATTCTTTCCAGCATTTTCTTAAATTATAAAAGCTTACGGACCGTTAAGGGTTAGTGGAAATTTAACTGCTTGCAATTTCAGGTTTGCTAACTAACCGCCAAATCACAAGGTTGTTTACAATTTATTGCTGCTTAATTGGTTTGCGTTCTAACCTGTAACAGATCAATCATACCTCATGGGCAGAAATCTAGTGCCAGTCAAGAAAAGTATCCTACTGAAAACACTGAACTGCATTTCACCTATTGACATGTACTCACCTCTTATGTTTTTCCAGCAACTTTTCATGAATGCATAAATGACATCAATCTAAGAAATTGAATTTTACATGTGGGGCTTGGAAACATTTGGCAATTGTGTCACTTTCATTTTATTACAGAAATGGAATATAATAAAAAGTGACACCAAAATTTCAAAATCCCAATAGCTTTTATATGTTTATCATTGCCTGTTTGATTTCAGTGCCATTCCTCATAGACAGGAATGAGGAACCAGCCAGAGACGGAAAGAAAGACAGGGAGGAAGAAATAAACTGCAAGGAATTGGACAAAAACTGATGTGACATCCAAAATTTAGGTTACATGTTTCACAAATAGTGGCATTTTTTATTATTCTGATTGTGCAAAGAAAACTTAAAATCTTAACTTTTCAACAACTGAGTAAATACATTTCAAACAAATCACAATCAAGAGACTCACACAAATGTATCAGTCAATGACTGCAATTCAAGACAGGGGCAAAGAGGAATTTCTACTCTCAAAGGTAAGTGAATCTGTGGAATTCATTGCGCAGGGAGCTGTAGAATACATTCAAGGCTGAGATAGACAAATTTTAATCAGTAAAGGATTCAAGTGTTTGGAGCAAAAAACAGGTAAGTGGAATTGAGTATTATCAGAGATGAAGGAGGGTCTAGGTCCGAAACGTCAGCTTTCCTGCTCCTCTGATGCTGCTTGACCTGCTGTGTTCATCCAGCTCTACACCTTGTTATCTCAGATTCTCCAATATCTGCAGTTCCTACTATCTCTGTTCACAAATCTCCTTGTTCAATGTTACTTAAAGCATCGCTTTCACCATATTCAGAGATTCACACTTAACTCCACATATTGGTCTAAAACATGCATGTGGCATTCTTATTTTTAGCAACAATTGACTGTAATTCATAACTGACCTGATCCAAACTTGTACCCCACCTCAACAGCAAACTTCACTTTCATTCGGATGTCAATCTCAGTAACTTCAGTACCGCTGAGAAATCAAGTCCTCACATTATTCAAGATAACAAGCATGGGGCTGGATGAACACAGCAGGTCAAGCAGCATCATAGGAGCAGGAAAACTTGACGTTTCGGGCCTAAACCCTTCATCAGAAAATTTTCTGATGAAGGG
>JAHRHZ010000031.1:373005-408914 GCA_024137785.1 Ginglymostoma cirratum
GCCCGAAACGTCAAGTTTTCCTGCTCCTATGATGCTGCTTTATCTGCATCTAACCATTTTTGCCCTTTGAGAAGTTCATAAATTTCAGTGAGAGTGTCTTTCGTTCTTTTAAACCATAAATATTACAGGTCCAGTGTGCTCAATTTCTCTTCAAAGACAGGCCTGGCATCCCAGGGCTTAATTAGCTACATCGTAAATGCAAGGGCACCCAGCGCCACTGTCCATAAACAGTTTCCAAATCTCTCACCACTTAAGAAATACTTAGTATCTCTATTCCTGCTGCCGAAGAGGATATCAAATATTACGTGCCACTCATCAGTCCAAGCATAAGTGTTGTGAAGCTATTGTAGGACATGGAAATTCAGCACCTCAGGATTTGAAAACGGTGGTGAAAATTGTGCAATAATCACTTCTGACTTTATCATGGAAGGAAGGTCATTGATGAAGCAGCTGCATATGGTTGAGCTGAGGGCAGTACCTGAGGAATTACAAGCAGAGCTGGGGGGGACAGCTGATAGGTGGAGATGAGGCCCAGAGAGAGACAGATATATGAAAGAGATAGACAGGCAAGGGGATTATTTATGGTTAGCCAGGGCCTAAGAGAAGCTGAATAAGTGATCATGAGGGCTCAGAACAGGACAGAAAGGGTAGGCTCTTTTGAAAATAACCAATGTAAATTGATTAAAGCACTAAGAGTGGGTGAGAATGGGTTGGCTGTGCTGAAAGGAACCCATGTCATGATAGGACCTGGGTTCAGGGTAGGTAAGAGAAACATGAAAGAACACAATCAGGCTGTAAAGTTCTTGAAATTGATGTGGGTCCTAGATGCTGCAAGGTCCCCAAGCAAAAGACAAGACGCTGTTCTTTGAGCTTGTGCTGACGCTTGCTGGATCTCTGCAGCAGGCCTGAGACAGAAATATTGGTGTACAAATATAGTGTTGTGCTAAAGTGACAGGCAGCTAGAAGCTCAGGGTCATTTTTACGGACAGAATGTAGGTATTCTGCAAAAGGGTCACCCAGTCTGCCACTGACTCGGTTTTTTTAAGAGCATATTGGTGTCAAACTTGGCGAAAGGCTGTCTTAACGCTGTTACATTATGACATCCTAGACCACACAGACCTGTACCTTTAAGACAGTAACAAGACATCACTACATGTGACGGTCTGATGTAAAAGTACCTGTCTTGTTTGCAAGCACTCTGTAATGTAGTAAATGCCTTTGTGTTCATTCAGTATTGTTGTACGTATGCAATGTGCAATAACGTGTGTTACATTGCGTTATTGTCACTCCAATATATCTCTTGTAACAATAATCTGACTATCTGTAGTACATATATAGACTAACAGGTGGTTAGCTGCAAGTGGTATAATGGTGGCAACAAGTGGACACTAAAAGCTAGATGGAAATGGCTTAGTTAGTGGCTGTGAAAGGAGGCTAAAGACTGTAAAATGACTGCAGATTGGCAAGTATAAAAGGTTCATTTTCCAAACTGTCCAACAAGTTATCCAAGTTCAGAGCTGAAGTTACAACTAGAAATAGTAATAACTGCCCATGTTGGAATCAGAGATAACACACAGTGTGGAACTGGAGGAACACAGCGGGCCAGGCAGCATCAGAGGAACAGGAAAGGTGACGTTTCGGGTCGGGACCCTTCTTCATAAATGGGGGAGGGGGGAAGGGAGCTCAGAAGTAAATAGACAGAGGAGGGGTGGGGCTGGGGAAGGTAGGCGGGATGGTGATAGGTGAGTGCAGGTAGGCAGTGGTGGGGACTGGTCAGTGAGGTGGGAGGGGTGGATAGGTGGGAGAGAAGATGGACAGGTTGTGTCAGGTCAAGGAGGCGGGCATGAGAGGGAGGGTTGGTAATGGGACGAGGCCGGGGTTGGGGAGATTTTGAAACTGGTAAAATCCACATTGAGACCATTGGGCTGTAGGCTCCCAAGGCAGAACATGAGGTGCTGCTCATCCAGTTTCCAGGTGGCATCAGTGTGACACTGGAGGAGGCCCAAGATGGACATGTCGTCCAGGGAGTGGGAGGAGGAGTTAAAATGGTTCATGACTGGAAGATGTCGTTTGTCACAAACAGAGCGCAAGTGCTCCACAAAGCGGTCTCCGAGCCTCTGCTTAATCTCACCAATGTGGAGGCGGCCAAATCTGGAGCAGCGGATGCAGTACGTCACATTGACAGATGTGCAGGTGAACCTCTGTCTGATGTGAAAGGGTTTTTTTTGTCCCTTGGATGGAGGTGAAGGGAGAAGTGTAGCACTTTCTCCAGTTGCAGGGAAAGGTGCCGGGGTGGTGGGGTTAGGGGGGGGAGTGTGGAGCAGATGAGGCAGTCATGGAGAATGCGGTCCCTACAGAACGCAGATAGGGGTGAGGAGGGAAATATATCTTTGGTTGTGGGGTCAGATTTCAGGTGGCAGGGGTGATACGTGAGGACAAGGAGGAATTCTGTCTTTGTTTTTGTTGTGGGGAGGGGATGCGAGGGCAGAGGTGTGGGAAACGCAAGAGATGCAGTCGAGAGCATTTTTCACCACTGAAGGGGGGGAGTTTGAAATAAGACGACATCTGGGATGTTCGGGAGTGGAATGCCCCATCTTGGGAGCAGATGCGGCGGAGGTGGAGGAATTGAGAGTAGATCACATTCTTGCAGGAAGATGGGTGAGAGGAGGTGTAGTCTAGGTAGCTGTGGGAGTTGGTGGGCTTGAAATAGATATCGGGTTTGAGGTGTTCACCAGAGATGGAAACAGAGAAGTGCAGGAAGGAGAGAGAAGTATCAGAGGTGAAAGGTGTCAGTAAAGTTGATGAACTGTTCAAGCTCCTTGTGGGAGCACACGGAAGCACGGATACAGTGATGAACTGTTACAACGACATCTAAATTCTACAGGCAGAACTAAAGTCTATAAAACTTAACTGAAGCTCTCTCTCCTTAATGACAATGGCAGATTGTAAGATGTCCAGGTCAGTTCCAATTTAAAAAGGAAGTAGTTAAATTTGCTGAAAGACATTTGCAATGTGAGAAACCTCCAGGAACAAAGTACTAAGAAGCACCAACACAAATCTCCAGTCACTAAACAGTCCTTACCTGTGTCCAGAAATGTTAATTCTGCCAAGGGCACAAAATACCTTCGGAAAAAAATTGTGACGACTTTGGTTCCTTTGGCACAAATGCCGCAAACAGACGAGAAACTCACTACGCCGTGCTTGCAATTTATAAAGGTTCAGCAAGAAAAGAAAGAGATAAGACAAAAGCTACAACAAAAGCTAAAGCAACAAAACAATGCGCAGCCAACATCTACTTTCAAAGCTGCAGCAACAAATAAAAGGGAAGGGAACACTTAAATATAACAAGAAATTAAAAACAAGAGAAAAAAATTCTGACATTTTAAAGTGTACAATATAAATGGAAACAAAACATAATAATGGATTGACATTCTGTCAGAATTTCAATTATTTTGAGAAAGAGTCAAACTTTACTTTATCACAGAAATGTTACAGTGCGGAAACAGGCCGCTCAGCCCATGCTCTCTGCATTGGCTCTTGAAATGAGCATCATTACTTACTACTGATCTCCTGCTTTCCCCCCATTTTAATTCTGTTTAAATAATCATCCAATACCCTCATCAATGCCTCAACTGAACATAATTAAGGGTTGACGTGGAAGCCAGTAATGTAGCTAGTACAGGCCAGCATGCTTAAATGAATCTTTGATTTTTTCCCTGTGCGGTCAAATGGCCAGCAGTAGAAATGGCTACAAGACTGTTTAAGAGCTACAATCAATCACACTGGGAATTTTGGTCGACAGAATTTAACCTCTAACCTTGAATCAAACTGAAGCCAGGACATGTTGTGACCTGTCCTGTAAGCTGTGACCTGCGGTTTCCTGCGTTGACCAAATAAGGGAGGTTTTACAGCGGCCTGCTAGACATACTCCCACTATTTATGTCATATTGATTATGGAACATGGCTGTTTATGACTTGGTACAAACAGTTGAGAGTTGTTTCCCAATGAACTTCATTGTCTGGGATTGAAGATTGTGAGCAGGTCTGGTCATATCATTGGCCAAATGGCAGAGAAGTTTCTAGAAGGATAAGCACACTTTGGGATAAACATTAGCAGAACAAAGGATTCTTAGGAATGAGCTTTTGAGTGTTAATGCTTTGGGTTGAGTGACCCTTCCTCAGAACTGGGAAGGGTCACATGATGTGAAATGTTAACTCTGACTTCTCCCCACAGATGCTGCCAGACCTGCCGAGCTTATCCAGAAATTTCTGTTTTAGTTTCTGATTTAAAACATCCACTATCATTTTGGTTTTTATTCAGTTCACTTGGTAAACTAGACATACCATAAAGATGCCACCTGAAATACTGAAGCCTTTACTTTCAAGAGATATTTCACAAAATTCATGGACAATATGCACTTTCCACCAAGATTGATCTCATCTCTTTATCATCTTACATGAGATGTACGCAGGAAACTGGCTCAGTGTGACACACTCCACAGAAGATAAGCTAACAGTTTACAATGGGATCATGATTTTGAACATTGCCACGAGGAGCAGATGATATTGAACACAGGCAATGAACACTGCCAGGAGTGCTGAAGTGCTTTGAAACGTCAACAGGTTTATATCTGCTATGCAAGAACCCAAGTCTCATGCCTCACTGTCTGATCCTACTACCATTGGAATTATGGAGAAATCTGCACAGGTCAGGGCAAAGCTAACAACTGGAACTGTAACCTTCGCACGTAATTATGTCAGAATTAAGTACTTTGGAATTTCTTTTCTGTCTTGCTACACCCAACAGCGCTACAGGTTCAGTTTGAGAACTCTGCCTTTATCAGAAAATTAGAGCTAAAGGCCAGATGACCAAAGCTTCATTAAAAAAATGTTTCAAAAAGTGTCTGAAAGGATGAAATTTAAGAGGTGATCCAGGCAATTGTGAGGAGGAAATGCCAGAGTTAAGTGCTGATGTAAATTAAAATATAGTCATTAGTGGTGCAGTAATAAAAATCAGGGATGTTGATGAGGGCTGAATAAGATGAGCACCGATGTCTCACAGAGTTATGGGTCTAGAGTAAGAGTCATAGATAGGGAGGGGTGAGGACATGTGGTGATTTGAAAACAGTGTTGAGAATTTAATAGTTTGGAGAAATGCATTGTCTTTCTCTGTTGAGTCTCAATTCTCCATTAGTCACAGCATAAATTATAATGCCTAAACCAGTTACTGAAATGACCAATTATGATTAAAATAAAAGAAGCCATCAATCAGGCATCTTTGATAAACAACACAATTGTTCATGATAATATGTTATTTAGAAGATTGGTTATAAACAAACTTGTTCAACAAAAGTGCAAAGTTGAGTAATGCAGAGTTTAAGATGGCAAAGTATAAATACTTACATTTCTAAATCCCCAAACTACACTACTTCCTCCACAGACACATACTCCAACTAATTTTGGAACAGAAAACACTTTAGGCAATGGTTAATTTTTGAAGGTTAAAAGGATAATGTTGAAGATGACTTTTAGTTAACATACTGGCTAATGTGGATTGGTCACCAAGTATATGCAGTTGTCCTTAGCACCTTCACAGACATAGTTTATTCAAGAAACATCAAAAGTACTATTCCAGAGGTTTTCAGGAGAACAACTGAATTTAGTGTTTCATTCTCGCCCTCAAAAAGGTTTTCTCAGAAAGACAGATGAGCTCGTTTATCTCAGCAGGCTGAACTCCAAACAGTATCCGAAATAAAAAAAAAATCTGACAGCCAAAAACCCAGGCATTTGCAGTAAATAAGTCAAACCTTAAGACATGCAACTTTCAAGAATTGTGTATTTTTCAAAGAGGAAAGTCCCAAAATGTCCTTTACGTGATTCCTTCAAAAAGTAACAGGGAGAGGTATCTTTTCAAATGAAACTGTGTCTAAAATCCTTTAAAATGAATCCTGAAAAGAAATATTCATTATAAAGTGTTTTCATAATTGTTGCCCAAACAAGAAACAAAGTAGGTTAGTAAGCAAAGGGGTGACATAGGAGTGAGCTTGCTTTGAATTAGGGTGTGGTCAACAGTTCCTGGATAGCCTATTGTTTACAGAGATCAGTCCAAAGTGTGTTAATAAGGCCATAAATACAGATGTTAGTAGCTAATGAGCTGAACTGGGAGTGAAAATAGGCACTCTAATGGATGCAGAAATAGTCAATATTAGTAATGGCTTGGTCATGTATTTTGATGTTCCTCTCTGCCTCAAATGACAAAGTTTACAAACAAGCCCCCAATCTGAATGAGGTGCCCTAAACTCATGCTACATTTTGAATATTTAATGTCAAATGTAAAAACGGAAAATAACTTCAATTAAATAGCAAAGAGCCCATTTAACAATGACGTTGCTGGGCACAGTAAAATGTGGCCCTCTATCGAGATAGACTGAACATCATTTCATGTGATGTTTGTTTAAAATCTTATAGCAATATCTGGGGTGGATGCCTGATATTTAATGGCATTCAGCAAATTTGGTAAAACAAAAGGATAAATAAGTTTTGACAAAAACAGCATAACAATATAACAATATGCTAAAATTGTGTTGAAATTGATTTGTCATCAGCAAAATGGCAATGCAGCAGAAAACATATTATCAGCAATATAAATTACCACAGGTATCAGCATATAAGTTGGCCTTTGAAACGTCAAATGGGAACACAGGAACAGGAGAAGGCCATTCAGTTCCTTGAGCCTGTTCCACCATTGAATGAGATCACGGCTGAACAGTTAGCTAACTCCAGATGGCTGCCTTTGGCCCATATCTTTTAATACCTTTGCTTAACAAAATAAAACTCTCAGATTTAAAATTAAAAACATATCCGGCATCCGCTGCCTTTATGGAAGAGAGCTCCAAACATCTACCACCCTTTGGGGGTAAAAGTACTTCCTAACATCACTCCTGAATGGTCTAGCCCTCATACCAGAATCCCTAACCAGTGGAAAGAATTTATCCTTATCTACCATAATTTTTCTTCTAGACTTTTAATTTCAGATTTTTACTGCTAACCGTTTTGTGAGATAACCTACAAATTCCATTTTACATTGAAGATCCGCATTACCTGGTTTCTCCTTTGTTTAAAACTTCATTTTGTTACTTAGATAATATTTCAGCTGCTATGGTATTAACTTTATGAGTGTTGAATGCCACTGACTCAAATTTTTGGCTGGTGGCAACCCCAAGGTGATATTGCTTTAAATGCGAATGGCTAGGAAGGCTTGTCCTCGGTCAATGTGATAAGTTCATTTTTGGGCCGTTCAGGCGGACAGATCAGGAATCAGCAGTGTTTGCCCAGCACAATCCTAATATACAAGCTTGGCAGCCTGTGGTGAATAAATGGGTTATTGTGATTCCTACATTACAACCTTCAAAATTTCATTCTTGACCTTACAGCATGATCTTAGATCGTAAAAGGTATCAAAGTTAGTATAATTGGTAGCACTCCTACTTCTGTGTCAGTAGGCTGTGGGTTCATAGCTCACTACAGGTCACAAGCTCAAATATCTAGGCTGATGTGTAGAAGTGAGAGATTGTTGAATTTCTGCTAGCATATTCTAGATGATATGATGGAAGGATCTATGGGCTTCAGTATAATTGAGTGTATATGTTTCCACAATGCTATTTCAAAGAAGAGCAGCAGAGCTGTCCACCTGCCGTGGCTAATATTTGACATTACATTAGCTGGTCATGGTTGCTAATGGAGTCACAGAGTCATACAGCACAGAAACAGACCTTTCAGTCCACCTCATCCATAGCGACTAGGTTTCCCAAACTAATTTAGATCCATTTGGCTGTGTTTGGCCCATATTTATCCCAACCTTTCCTACTTTTGTACCTGTCCAAATGTCTTTTAAATGTTGCAACTGAACCTGCATCGACCACTTCCTCTGGCAGTTCATTTCCATTTATGCACCACCTTCTGTTGGGAAAAGTTGTCCCTCAGGTCCCTTTTAAACCTTCCCCCTCTCATCCTAAACCTGTGCCCTCTGTAATTTTTAACTCCCCTATCCTCGAGGAAAATACCTTTGCTTTTCACCATATCAACGCCCTTCTTGGGAACCTGCCGCATGTGAATTGCCTGCTGCGTTCCTCAGCTGCAGTGGTGACTATAATTCAGAAATATTTAGTTTGGATGTAAAAGCTTTCAAACATTTTGACATCAAAACAAAATGGAGCTTAAACATTCGATATAAATGTCAGTCTTGCTTTTAAAAAAACGCAAGCACAACTTTTTTTTCCCTTCAGGCAATGATGCCAGGAACCCTGATGCAACACCACCTGCACTTCAAAAGAGCACCCTGTTTCCTTTTCCTACATCAACAAGAATTTTTTCCACTTTTTGCTCAGGCTGTCCTTGAGGCAAAGTGAAAAAAAAATCTCATGTTAAGAATTTTTAGTTAATTTGATGCTTTCAATCTTTTCGAATCTTGATGGTAAGATTTATGAACAGATACTTGCCATTATCTACACTGATCAGTTGAATGAACTTGGTGCTTAGCACAACTGAAAACACTAAACATCCATGTATGAATTAATTCCCTAATTTATCCACATAATCCTTTCCTTTATTCATAGAATGTGGCCATCACAGGCCAGGCCAGCAGTTATTGCGCATTCCTTAAAAGTCAACACATGCTGTGGATTTGGAAGGCCAAACCAAGCAGGATAGCAGTTTCCTTCTCTAAAGAAGTGAGCCAGATGGATTTTTCCTGACAATAGACAATGGTCATCATTAGATTCTTAATTCCAGATTTTAATTGAATTCAAGTTCCATCTGCCATGGTGAATTTGAACATGGGTCTCCAGAATATTAGCTGGGTCTCTGAATTAATAGTCCAGTAATAATACCACGAGGCTGTTGCCTCCCCTGATCCTAAACAGTTAAATTTTTAAGAAAGCATATTGTTATAATTCTGTCCTCAGATTTTAAGGTCACAGCTGGGGAGGCAATGGCCGAGTGGTATTATTGTTGGCCGGTTAATCCAGAGACCCAGGTAATGTTCTGGGGACCTGGGTTCTATCCTGGTGGAATCTGAATTCAGTAAAAATCTGTGATTAAGAGTCTAATGATGACCATGACTCCATTGCCGACTGTCGGAAAAACCCATCTGTCCTTTAGGGAAGGAAACTGCCATCCTTAACTGGTCTGGCCGATATATGACTCCAGACTCTCAACACTGTGGCTGATTCATAACTCCCCTCTGAGTATATCGGAATGGACGACAAATGCTGGCCTAGCCAACGATGCCCTCACCCCAGTAATGAATAAAAAAGATGAAACGTGGTAACGTTGAAGCAAACTAATAATTCAATTTCCATGGCTGACAGGATTGGATTTATCAAAGTCTTGATTAAAGAATTACAATGTCATGAAATAAAATATTTTAAAAATTATTGTTCTGCTCTCCTTTCTTTCTTATTCTGTAATTTTTTTTCTATCCTTACCTCAAAATTAGCGCTGTTTTCTGTAGGCTACGCATTACTGGCCTTCCTCTGTCCCTGGGAATTATGCTGCTAATTCCAGAAATAGGTTTCTACATTGTTAATTCCATCCTTTGATTTGTTGAAAACTGGCTTTCAAGTGGGTTTCTCAGATAGTCATGACACAGAACATGGTAATTTGACTTGACTGTGTAATCAGAGTGATGTGTTTTGAATAAAGTATTGTGCAGAGGAACAATTCAACAACTTGTCTCATTTACAGCCCAGTACTAGAGAAATGAGATATCTTGAGCTAGCCGAGGGGGTTAAAAAACATTGCACTTACACAATAATCTACTTCTAACTTGAATTCCTTTGGCCTTATGCTGGTCTGGAACTTCATTGGTTCTGATTACAGCAGCAAACTAAGAACCAGTCTGGGACAAATCCAACCTTCTTTTGTAATTATAAAGAAGGTATTAAGGTCCTTTAGCAACCATCCGATGCCCTGTTTACACTGAATGCTTTATTTTGAGATAAAGCTGGCACAGATTCAACTCTGCAGTACCATTTGCTGTATAAACAGTCATCAATGTAAAAGCATCATTGAATACAGACTTCAAAGTTATAGTTTGAATCCCCGATGCACTGCAAAATTAATAATTTAAATTTCAGGCTGATATTAGAGCAGAATGACTATCCCATCAGATCTTGACAATATTAATACTAACTCGGTGATGTTGGCAAATTGGATCACAATATAAAATCCCAGCATCTGAGTTGTTATTTCTGTGCTGTGAAGTTGCTGCTGATTGAAGCTGCATCAATGCAACTGCAGTGTAAATAGGACAGCTCTGTTCTCTTACTTGGCAGAACACAACAGCTAGTGCAAGTTATACCAGTTACTCTGGATACCTGTTTTCTGCCACAGTGTTGCTCAACACAGTATCTCCCAGTGCCACCAGTCTGTTCAGAAGCTGGAAATAAGTGTTGACTCCTTATGGATGGAGTAGGAACATTTATATTTACCACATGCAAGTTTAAACAAGCAGTTCAGTTGCATGCTCTGAAAACTTTAGATATATTTTGACCATTTAATAAAAGGGTGATGCACCATGATAAGTGACTGTTTTCCATCAAGCAAGTATTATGGATTTCCTGTTAAATGAAATCATTCTGCTTTGGATAATGGAAGGTAACTGAATATTAAGAAAAAAATTTATTTTGCTCATTGCAGCGTGAAGATAAATCCAGAAATGTAGCACTGGGATGCATATTCCTCTTTTCTGGAAGCGGAATTAAAAGTCCTTTCCTAGATATTTGAACAAACTGCAATCAAAACACAATTTTGTTATGACTGATTTTGCTTTGGTCAATTTTCTGCAACACAGTTCTACTGATAGAAATAACAGAAATCAATTACAATTCAACCAGCACTAATGGCCTTTTAACATTTCTAAGGTGAAACACCACTTAGCAGTATAATTGATGACAACTCTACATATCCAGCTGTGGAGCATGCAGAACGCTTAAGAAATAGCTCAGAGGCTCTTGTAGAGAGCAGATTGGAGAATTGGGTGACCTTTCAGTTCGGAAAGACAGCTCAACAAGTCGCATTGGAGGCAGTATGTGTGGCAATACATAATGAATCAAGTGAACCCAATGCTGACTACTGTGAGAGATTAGAAGGGTCTTTGGAAAAAGTTTGATGACTTTAAAAAGACATCATGATGAGGGACAAATGTACGGATTAGGTTTGAGCTTTATGCAAAAATAGCTCTACATAAATAGAACAAAGTAGTATAAGGTAAAAATAAGATGCTATTGAAAATTCAGCTATCAAATTTACCTTTCCAAACAGGTGCACCATATTGTTAAAGTACACTGTCAGTTTGTTGCTGGTTGTATGAGTGAAATAAGCATCGATCAGTGTGAAGTAAAGTCAGACTTCAGTTATATTCTTGACAGACTACAACTTCATTCCTTTTTGGGCTGATGGCCCCAATAGTGAACCTGTGGTTTTACTTAAATGTCATGAAATGTTGATTATTTCTGTCTCCACATACTGCTAAAAATTTACAGCATTTTCTCTACCTTTCACAGCAGTAAAAACACGCTCAGCGACACCGGTCTGTTCATTTGTGAATCAGCAATGGATTTTGATTGCGACATATTTATCAGGAGAGGGTGGAAATGATCAGAAGTGAACAAGCATCAGAAAGAGGGGGGTGTCGTCAGGAGTTTAGGGCAGGAGGAGAGATGGGACTGAAGTTATTTGAAACAAGCAACAAATCTTAGCACGGCAGTTTAATCCAGAAGAGTGGTCCTTTAACAAGCTTACATTTTTGGTGATGGGTTTAAATGCTTCCTCCAAGGGCCAACTACTAGTTAGACCACAATTTTCCATTAGTTTTAGAAAATCATTGGCCAAACATTTGGGTACATTCAGATCATGTCAGTTTTGTAAACAGAGCAGCAAACAGGCATCCTAAGCCTTATTTGCATCAGCAAAGGATCAAACACCTCTTTGTCTACCATTAGGCATATGATGAACTCCTAGAACTGAATGACTGTACACACCAACTGGCATATTCAGTGCTTTGACACCCAAAAAATAGGTACAGAGCCAATATATTTGAAAGTTAGATTTCTAATGCCCTCTGCATTCGCAGGTCATGCTCCTTTCATGTTGCTGTCATTTAAGAGATACATGTCAATGACAAACACAATCTGCCGGAAAAAAATTTCAGCTGACAATAAAAATCTCAACTGTGCGCTTGCAGAGTTCTGCACTAATTTCTGAAGCACTATACCTCAAGTTTAACGTTTGGAATACAAGCATTCAATGTAGGTTTTTGGTATACTACTTTCAAATTTCTTCGCAAGCACATTTCAATGTTGGGGGAGAAGACTGAGGAGGTTTTACTCTACATTTGTCTTGAGGTAGACCTGAATTTTCAATTTTCAATTTTCAACTTTCAACAGTAATAACTAATAGTCACATCTCTTGCTTGTAAAGCAAAAAGCTACACCACTGAAACAGTTTCCTAATGCAACTACAAAATACACTTCTTGAGGTAATAATAAAATTTTCTGCTTTTTAACCTTCCTACCACTGGTTAGGCCAGCATTTATTGCCCAGGGGGCAGTTAAGGGTCAACTGCATTCTTGTTGGTCTGGAGTCACATGTAGATCAAACTAGGTAAATATGGCAGATTTCTTTCCTCGAAGGATTTTAATAAAGTAAGTTGATTTTCGTATGGCAATCAATCATATTGACATACCATTACAGTGGCTTTTTTATCTCGTATTTTTACTGTATTCAAATTTCACCATTTGTTACAGTAGGATTTAAATTCATGATTTCAGAACATTAGCTTGGTGTTCTACATTATTAGTCCCATGACATTGCCACTGTTACCACATTACCACTGCCTCCCCACTACAGTTTACATCAAACTTGTAATCAATCTCATAGTGTTTAAAAATAAACATCTGTAAAGAATACAATGCATGTTTTAGTACAGAACATGGAATTCATTTGTCTGCTATTTATTAGAATATTTTATGATTGCTGTCCTTGAATATTCACATGGTATTATTTTATGACCTTAGTCTCTTCATGATAGTTCCATACTTACTGCCACAAAATTAGCTAGAATTCTTTTATTTCCACAGTATTCATTTTGAAACACTCCTCAAATGACTGTCAGCCAATAGACTGGAAGCATGGAAGAATATTACTTCATTTATCTCTCAACTGATTGCTGTTACCACCACTGAGCAAGTATGTTATATCAGGTTTAGACCGTTTTATTGGCTGTAAATGGTCAGATTGTGAAAAGCAACAACAGAACAAACTGAAAGTGGACGTGTTACGTCTGGATGTAGGAGCAGGAAATCCCGTCACAGTACTAATCTACTTCTGTATTGATTGACAGCCCTGTCATGCATGCAACAACATAATTCTGGAACTTCTGAAGCCCATTACTCATTAACAGAAATAGCTCTGACATGGACTGGTTCAGTTGAATGGCCTATTCGTGTGTTGTACACCTTGTCTGGTTTGACATTCCTCAGTCTTAAACCTAAGAATCTTGGGCTGAGATTTCACCAGGAGTTTGGGGGGGGTGTGGGGGGAGCAGTGGAAACCTGTCTCTACTTGCTTATTTGCTCTTACCTATCACCACTAATAAGGAGGGTTTGTTTTAAACCCATACTTTTAAAAAAAAACTGTACCACTTTGATAGCATATATGTGTGGCATAATCAAGCTGAGGATCAGGCCTGCACTTGTCGGTTTACTGGAACTCACAGCCTTGACATTGGTCAGCAGCTCATACAGTATCAGAATTGGCAGATCTCAAGACTGGGGACGGCAAGGATTGCAACAAAATCATCACTGGGGCCCAGACTCCAATAAAACCTGAGCTTTTAGTGCAGACAGGGATCAAGTACAGACAGAGGGTGGAATGGGAGTGGTTTAGTGGGCGCTGGGGGGAGTGGTGTTTGTGTTGGGGAGTCATGGGGCAGGAGGCAGGTTTTGGAGACTGGGTGGGAAAATCAAAGGGCTTTACATCTTGGGAGAGATGCACAGAGCAGTCGTCAAAATGATGAGCTCTGGTGATCCTGCCACTTCAACAAAGTTGTCAAAAAATGCCTTTCCTCTGTCACCTGCTGCCACTGTCAAGTGTCTATAGCATTTGAAGCAGAGTGAGGGCTTTCACTTTCACTGAGGGCAGTAACTTACAATTCAAGGTTCTCAATGGGCCCAGGGGCAGACCAGTGGGGATCCACCATATTAAGAGTAATGGGTCCTGTGGTGGATCAAAGTGTAAAATTCAACCCCATGATTTTGAGAAATAGTCCTGAAACCAAGGCCACATACTTCATTATTCTTGACTTTTTTTTTGGTGCTTCTGTCATGACAGATTTCAATTCTTGGTTCACTAATTTGGAGTTTCATGTTATGTTTCATATGTAAAATTTTCAACAAAAACAGAAATTGCTGGAGAAACTCAGCAAATCCAGCAGCATCTGTGGGAAGAAAGCAGAGTTAATGTTTTGAGTCCTGTGACTCTTTATGAGAGCACATTTTTCAGAATTTTCAAAGTTGAATTTCATGGTGCCCTGCTGAGGCAAACAGAATCCTTTCAATAACAGAATAGACTTATCTTTACAATTCAATTTAAGCATTTATGAACAAATGATAAATCTTGTGTGTTATTTAAGTTGTGATTTGTCAAAATTAAATGCAATTAAAAGAAAAGAAGTAAAGCAAGAGATGCAAAGGATTATGTTAAACAAGACTACTACAAATTACATGCCCAGGAACAACACAAACAGAAATCTGCTGATGCTCCTTTCTAAGCTAATGGTTCAGATTTGCAATCCCAAATACAAAAACAAAGTGTTATATTTATAAAGCACTTTATTAGTTTCTCAGAGACATCTTGAGGATTTTAAAATTAATTCACTTTTTTTCTAAGTAAGTCATATCAACTATAATATATAGATAAAGGAAATAATTAAGAAGACAGGTAGAGGCTCAGGGATAGGAACAGTATATGAGAAAATGTAATTTGGGAGAAATAATTCAGAGGCCTTAAAAAAAGCGTACAAATAACAAGTAGCTCAAACCTGAAAGATAGGTGATGACGAGCAATGGTTTATGGTATAATACCAGATTTTCAAGAAAGGAGGTGTTAGCAAAAAGATATAAACAAGCAGCTGTCAGTACAGTGTGAATTTGCAAGGCAGTCAACTGTTAGCCCTAGTTAATCTGGTTTGAACCAGTTCCTGAAACTGGTGAGGCAGAGTATTGAAAAAAAGGGCCTCTGTGCAACCAGCACAGAGTGGAACCCACAGAGCGTGGGATGTCACTGTTTGGCAAGTGTGGCAGTTTGGTGAAGGAGGGGAGGGAGCTTTTTATTTTCTCTTGCTGTCTTGATTTCCCAACTATTTTCACAGATCAGTGTGGGCTGGAGGAAATCAAAGCCCAAAAGCTGGGAGATTATTAAGAGACTAACTGAGAAGGACAAGGGTTAAGTAAAAATCAGAGAATAAGGGAAGGAAATGAAAGTTAAGGTAAGGGGAGGATCTTTAAGATTAAATAATTAGAAATGTTAGCAAGTAAGAGTCAGTAGCATCAAGATTAAGTCATGTCATGAGAGGTCAGCTGAGTGAATTGTTTGTCCTGTCACATCTATAAAGTCAGGGACCCTACCAGCATCATGTGTGCACAGACACCACTGTCAGTGTGATGTGAATTTGCAAGTAACGACAAATCCAATCAGGCTAAGAAAGGCCTGCTACAGTATGCACGGATAAAGCCTGCATAAATAAAGGAAAAAAACTGCAAGCAACACTGAGGCAGAAATAGGAAATAATTAAACTATAAGGTGCAATCTGCAGAGAATGGAGTCTAGCAGTTTGTTAAGTGTGGGAGGCAAGTGATTAACACTTCAACTTCCACATTTATCAAATACTAGTGCTCCCAACAGCAGAAACGTGAGCCGCATGTTTTGGAGCTCAAGAGGTGGCTGGAGACACTAGCATTTTCACGATGCTGAGAGTTACATGTTTACAGAGCTGGTCACACCGTAGCGCAAGAGACTAAAGGAAAGGAGGGAATAGGTAACCATCAAGCAGTCAGAGGGAGACAAGCAGGACGTGCAGCAGTTCCCTAGGTCCTGCTCAAATATTAATATGGCACTAATTTGCCCTCAAGGGAATGCAGACAGAGCCAAGTTTCTGTGGCCACAAGTGGCCTGACTGTATAGGAGGGGAGGAAGAAGAAAGCATGAGCAAGAATAACTCATTAGTTTGGGGAACAGACAAGTATTTATGCAGCTGCAGATGTGACTACAGGTTGGTGTGTTGCATTCCAGGTGCCAGGATAAGGGATGTCACGGAGTAGCTGCAGGGCATCATGAAAGAAGAAGGTGACAAGACACAGGGTGTTGGAGACAATGGTACCAATGATAGGGGTGGAATGAACGCCTTGCACCAATTATTTAGGGAGCTATGCAGCAGACTAAATAGCAGGACCTCAAAGGTGGTAATCTCTGGATTACTTATGGGTACCATGTGCTGGCAAATTCAGTGACAGGACAATATGACAGATGAATATGTTGCTCAAAAGATGGTGCAGGTCTTAGATTCCTGGATCCCTGGGACCATTTCCAGGAAAGGTGGGACCTGTACAAGCAAGGCAGTCACGCTTGAACCTGAATGGAACCAACATCTTTGTGGTTTTGATAATGACGTTGGGAAGAGTTTAAATGAGTTTTGCAGTAAGATGGGTTACAGAGCATTAGATCAGTTGGCTGGTCAGCTGGTTTGTGGTGCAGAGTGATAACAACAGAGTGAGTTCATTTCCCACACTAGTTGAGGTTACCATGAAGGACTCTCCTACTCAGCGTCTCCCCTCGCTTGAAGTATTGTGCCCCTCAGTTTAAAACACTGCCAGTCATCTTTCTTTAATGGTACTGTAGCCCTATAGTCCAGTGGGACTATAGCAACTTTACTATTTTACAGGCCCAACATGGTTCCTTTCGGGTGAAATGTAGGAGCGGCAAGCTCAGCGAACCCTAGATGTCTAGAAATACTCAGGTCTGGATAAGAAGGAAAGCAGAGGTTTTCAAAAGGTACAAAAGGAGCAAATCAATGAACGTACGAGTAGAGTATAGAAAGGGAAGATAAACTTAAGAAAGCAATCAGGAGAGCAATCAAGCAGCATGAGAAAACACTGGCAGGTAAGATTACGGAGCTAAGATTAGGGAGAATCCCAAGATATTCTATAATGATATCAATGGCAAGAGGATAACCGAGGAAAGAGTAAGGCCCATTAGGAATCAAAGGAGCAATCTGTGTATGGAGCTGGGGGAAACTGGTAGGGCGTTAAATAAGTCCTACACATCCATATTCTCTTTGGAGGAGGAGGATATAGATACACAATTCTGGAAAAAGAACTGAGAGGTTCTTGAGCAGATTGACATTGGGAGCGGCAAGATATTGGAGTAAGATAAAAAGACTCGTGAATGCTGGAAATCTGAAACAAAAACAGAAATTGATGGTGACACTCAGGTCTGGCAGCATCTGTGGATAGAGAGCAGGGTTAATGATTCGGGTTCAGTGACCCTTCCTCAGGACTAGTAGTAGTTATGAAGGGTTACACCTATGCTCAAGACAGGAGTGGGGGGGTAAAGGATTAAGTGATAGGTGGAGATGGAGCCCAAATGGACAGAAATACAGTTAGGCAAAGATATGCATAATGATGAACAAGGTAGACAGAAATGCAGCTAATGGGGTCTGTAACTAGGTGAAAATGGGTTGGTCGTGCTGTAAACAGCTCACATGATAGAGTCTGGGGGGTGGCGATGGGTAAAAGACATGGAAGAAGATGTTCAGACCCTAAAACTATTGAGCGTGATATAGAGTCCTGAAGGCTGCAGGATCCCCACATAGAAAATGAGATGCTGTTCTTCCAGCTTCGGCTGAACCTCATTGGAGTGCCGAGGCAGACCCGAGACAGAAGTATTGACCAGAAATGCTGCCAAAATTTCTGTGTTTCTCCAGCAATTTCTGTTTTTGGAGGAGATATTGGGGGTTTTGGTGGGCTGAAAAGTGGACAAATACCCAGTCCCGGATGAGTTATATGCCAGGCTGCTGTAAAGTGACGCACTTCGGATGAAGTAACAAGACGAGGGGATACTCAGTGAAAGGCGGAACACAAGGAAGCTAAAAGGAACATAGGGATAGTGGGGTACTTGTTCACAGATCCCTGAAGGCAGCAGGACAGCTTTACAGGGTAGTAAAGAAAGCATATGGGATATTTGCCTTTGTCATTTGTGGTCCAGATTATAAGAGCAGAGAGCTCATGTTACAGCTGTACAAGACTTTTGATGGGGCTGCAGCAATTTGTGCAGTCCTGGTTTCTGCTATATAAGAAGGATGTGATTGCACTGATGGAGGTCTAGAGAAGATTCACTGGGATGTTGTTTAGGACGGAGCAGTTTAGTGATGGAGAGAGGTTGCATTAGCTCAGGTTGCTTTCTTTGGCCTAGAGATGGCTGAGAAGGGACCTGATAGAGGTGTATAGGGTTATGAGAAGCATAGACAGGACGAGTAGGAAGCAGCTATATCCATTAATTGAAGGGTCAATAACAAGGGGGCATGATTTTAAGGTGAATGGCAGGAGGTTTAGAGGGGATTTGAGGCAAACCGTTCTCACCAAGAGTGTGGTGGGAATCTGTACTGCACTGGCTGGGAGGGTAGTTCAGTTGGGAAATTTCACAACCTTTAAAAAGTATTTGGATGAGCACTTGAAATATCATAACGCTATGGGCCAAGTGCTGGAAAGTGAGTCTGATGGAGACTTAGAGCAGTTTTTGTCAGTTCAGGCTCAAAGGGTTGAAGGGCTATACTGCATGATTCTATAATATATAAGGAGGAGGCAGGCACAAAACAGACTTGCAGACCAGAAAGATCACGGAACAAAAGACACCTGTATTCTGACAATAACATCTTTGACATCAGTGGTTCCAATATGTTTCTCTCTTTGCTCATTTGTGAATTCCCGTCTATCACATTTTGTAAAAAAAGGCCTTTCAATAAGTTCACGTCTGCACTTCTGTTCTCAATCCTTTATCTCCTTTCAAGAATTTTTGTCCTTACCATCTAACAACTAGCCTCCACATTTAACAGATCACCTTCTGCCATTTCTACAATCTCAATGTGACGCTAACACCAAACATAACTTTCCCTCCCCTTCAGCATTCTAAAGTGAGTATTCAATCCACTTCATTCTGGTCCACACTTATTTCCCAACACCCTACTTCTATCACCAACACCTTTCTGTGCAAGTGCAGGAGAAGTAACATCTGCTCTTTTATATCCTTCCTTCCCCTTCTTTCATAAGGCTCAGAGTCCTTCCAAATGAAACAAGGAAGCATATTGTGTTCACTGGTCATGAAACAGACTCTACTATACTGGAGACACCAATCACAAATTGGTTTACTATGCTAGTGGACACTTCTGTTCTGAGCCCAAGTATGATCCTAAGCTTCTAGTCACTTATCATTTTAATTCTTTGATACTACTCACACACCCTGTCTGACCTTAGCCTCGATAATGTCCTGATGAAGTTCAAAGAACAAAGAATATCTTTTGATTTGACAGTTTTATAACCTTCCCAACTCAACACTAAATTTAATGATTTTATATCATGAACACTTTTCCAATTATTTTCAGATACCAGGTACTGGTAAGGATTCTGATGTTGTTATTTAAATCACACTAGATTCATCATTTGTTTCTTTACTTGACCTATTATTGTTCCTTTTGGCCTTTCACAATAAATATAATTAAATGGAATGATAAACATTTAATAATTCTTGTGTTTCACTGTGTCATCTTTTGCTATTTCCCCCTCCCACCCCTTCCTGTCAGCCCCTATTCTTACTTCCAACTCCCCTGCCCTTTCCCTGTGACCAGTGGCACCAGAAACAACCCCCCTTCCCATAAATCACTTAGCTTAGTTTTGGTCCTCTGCAATCCTTGATGTCCTCCTAGCATTAGCCATAGACATTGATGGGCTGGCAGCTCTAACTGGGTGGGGCCTAATTTAAGGTAAAGGTCATCTTTTGAATGCCTGACTGGCATAAAATTTGCTGGGGCTTCACTGGATTAGGAAATACAGGCTGTTGCTAGATCTCCAGCAGCCTGATGAGACACCGGCTCTACAAGATGCTGACATTTATTTTACTTTTCTTTCCAGAGAAGACACTTGGGATAAGTACATGAATAGGAAAAGGTTGGAGGTATATGGGCCAGGAGCAGACAGGTGGGACTAGTTTAGTTTGGGATTATGTCTGGCATGGACTGGTTAGACCAATTGATCTGTTTCTATACTGTATGACTCTATAACTCTATGTTACTAGACCTGTTAAGTATTTCCAACTTTTTAAGTTTTAACTATAAACCTATATACACTGGGTTATCATTATAATTGCAAGATAAGTTACAGCCCATCGGGCCATCACAAACAGTACAATTTGTTTTGTGATACGATTGAGAAGTATGTCAGAATGTATCCATGGCTTTGAATGGAGAATTAAAATATATATAAACCAGGTAAATTCATGTTGCTTAGAATCAGAGTTGATCAATGATGTTTGTGATCCAATGCATAATGAAGTCTCGATGCACAATACTCATCTTGTTCTGGCATTCATATTTAATGATCCAGAGAAGGTACAAAAAGTGTTACCAGTGGGGACAACAACTACAGAATTATAGGAATTCAAACAAACTGGCAATCAGAAATATCTATGACTAGGAGCCAGAAACACACTTTTAAAAATGGTTACATGCAAGGAAATAGGGAACAGCTACAGCAAAGAGATTGAAGAAATCGCTCTAATAAGTTTCAGTTGTGGCAAGTGGATTATTTTAAATATGAGGTAGAAGAAATTCATTCCCATACCAACACATTCAAATTAAACAAATGCTGCAAAAAGAAATCAATCAGGAAACAAAAGTCGAGCTTGTTGAGCAGGAAATATACAGTAAAAAAACAAGAAGGACCCATTAGGAATGAACACAAGAATTCAGGCATAAGTGAAAGGGGAAAGATTTAAAAAAGGAGCTGAGGGGTAACTTTTTCATGCAGAAGGTGGTGCATGAACGGAACAAGCTGCCAGAGGAAGTGGTGAACATGAGTACAACTACAATATTTAAAAGGCATCTGGATGGGTACATGAATAGGAAGGGTTTAGAGGGATATGGGCCAAATGCTGGCAAATGGGACTAGGTCAGATTGTCCAGTCAGTGCAGACAAATTGGACTGAATGGTCTGTTTCCATTCTGTATGACTCTATATCAAACAGTAATCTCAGAGGTGTGACTTGAATAAAAGTACAGCAGATAAGTATTGCCATAAAAACATATCGTACCATAAGGCAATGGGATAGTGGTGGCCGAAGAGGTGAGAATCAAAGAAAATGTATTCAGGCTTGAATCTGTGGATAAGCATAAATATCAAATTATTCTAGATGACTAATTCCACCAATTTCTACAAAGAAAGCCATGATCAACATGCTCTGTGAAAACAAAGATAAAATGAATAAAATCAATGCTAGGCAGGACCTGGACAGATTAACTGGATTCAAAACACATAAAATTCCGGGGAATAAATAATATTTTGCCCAGGGTACTAAAAAAAAAGTGATGGTCATTCAGAGGGTGCCATTTTGCTGCACTTTTGATTTGTTCCAGAACATTGTAAAGATAACTCTTGTTCTCTATGCAAACAGTTTACACACAGAATTTTTAAACAGCTGAGAACTTCACACATATTCAATACACATGTTTCCAGATCCCTTCAAAAACTTTGGTGGATTTTCTTAATGTTCTAGTTTTATCCAAAGTCTATGCTATTTAGTACACAGGGATCAGTTATCAAATTAGCAGAATCGAACACAGAACAATTAAAACATTGAACTTTAAACCATTGGTCGAAGTGGGTGTAGAATGGGACTAATATGGTACCCATATTTAAAGAGGTGGAAAAAACACATGCATCATATTCCATGTAAAATACTGCATATGACTACTGGGATGAAGCGTGACGAACAACTGAACAATATCAGTTCTTTAAACAGGAATCAACTTGAGTTCAAAAAAGAAAGAATAAGCCAAGCCAAATGGGATAGTAAGAACTGCTGGTACTGGAGTCAAAGGTAACACAGTGTGGAGCTGGAGGAACACAGCAGGCCAGGCAGCATCAGGGGAGCAGGAAAGTTGACGTTTCGGGTCAGGACCCTTCTTCAGAAATGGTGGAGGGGAAGAGAGCTCAGAAATAAATAGACAGAGGAGGGGTGTCTATTTATTTCTAAAGAACGGTCCCAACCCGAAACGTCAACTTTCCTGCTCCTCTGATGCTGGCTGGCCTGCTGTGTTCCTCCAGCTCCACACTGTGTTATCTATGCAAATCCAAATTCCTTGATAACAAGTTGTAGAGCTGGATGAACACAACAGGCCAAGCAGCATCAGAGGAGCAGGAAGGTTGACGTTTCGGGCATAGGCCAATTCCTTGATTCCTCTGAGGAAATTACAATTTAAGTGGGATTAGTGAACACTAGTCATTAAACTCATAGTTGAAAGAATTCAGGATAAACCTTGGAAATGTATATGAAACTGGCTGATGAGTAACAGACAACACTACAAGAATGTGTGGATAATACTGACTGTGGTATATCTGGATAAAGTTCTTACAGCACAACTGTGTTTCAACTAAATTAAGAAAATAGATTGAGAAACCCAATGTAAAGTTATCAAATTGGCAAAGGATACCTTCCCAGGAAGGAGAGTGCTTGCTCATAAATTATAAGACGAGTTGAACAAGATTTGCAAGTCAAGAGAGCATTGGCAAATTAAACTAAATACAGACAAATAACGAAGTGCTACACAGAGGAAGGAAAAAAAAAGAATGGTACATTTATTCTATCTATGGTGTACAGATATTCAACAACAAAGCTGAAATGTCTTGGAAGATTTGGTATTGAATATCCAAATGATGTAGAATAGCAACAAGCAAAGTCAAAAGGTTGTTGAATTACATTATTAGATAAATTTCATATTGCTCGACTTGATATTATGGATAAGGTTGAAACACCTCAACCCTATTAAGAAGACAGCCTAGACCCTAATTGTTTTCTTAATTTTAAAGATAAGTGTAAGGGATTGGATTCCAGATACAATTTTATTGGTCAAACTACCAACTTTAAGCAAAACACACTTTATTTTTACACTACAGTTAAAATACAGACAAACTAAAAACACGGGAAAAAACTCAGCTTAGCTGTAACTCTATCGAAATACATAACAAAATTAATAATTAACTCTTCCAACATAGTAACATCCCATAAACAAACCCTTGGCAAAGGCAAATTCAGTAAAATATATTGTTTCACATGCAATTTGAGCAACAGGAAGATAATCCCAACTTTTAGCTGTAACAGACACAGGAATAAGAGCTTCCACATCCAGCTTCAAGACTCCTGCAACTGCTGAAAGCTAAAGCTAAAATCTTGGTTCTGTGGGTGCTTGACCCCAACCATTCAAGCTGCTTCTATCATACCAACTTAAAAAAGAAGCCGCACGAGCTGTTAACTTTATTGGCTTTGAGCAGACGGCTTGATACCTTAGTCTCAACCTTTCTTCATGAAAAAAGGTCAAAGTACACCTTTTAAAGCTATTGCATCATCACACCAGGGCAAACCCTGAACCAGGCAGCCAATTCTGACCATCAAGAAACTAACGATATTTTAAAGAACAGGAGTCAAAACAGAGAGAAGCCTTACAGAAAATTCCCTAATGTTAGGAGTTTAAATTGTGAGAAAACAACTGTAAAAATTTGTGATGAATTGTTGCTTCCGTCATCAGGGCATATCAAACCAGCCGTAATTTTTCATTCTTATTGATTTCAAGTCTGCAGCTTTAACTTGAATGACATTATGACAAACAAGATGTTTAAAATTTGTTTTCATTTCCCCCATATTTGAACATTTTTTTGTTGGGAATAAACAGTGGTCAGTGCAGCAGCCATCCAATTGACAAATAAGGTCAAATAATCTCAAGTTCAATCGTGTTAAATTACAATTTCAAACAATTATCAATTCATGATATTATCTCAGAAATGTACAGCTACAAATGTGCAAAGCTAATATCACTGTATTATACGCTATAATGTCTCGCGTAAATAAAAGCTAATAGAAAATTTAACAATGATTAGTTACAGATAGACATTGACTTATTCAACATCTGCATTCCATCAATGTGGCACAGGAATACGTCTGCATACTTTCATGTTTTTCAGTCTGTCTGGTTGCTTTGCTGTGTTGCTAGTTCAAGGCCTGGCAGTTCAATTAGCACGTGTACTCACATGAGTACAGTGAAAAATTTACAAGTTGTCACTTATGGCGTCATCTTGGATATGAAGGTACGTTGGTACAGATTCTTAAAAGTTCAAAATCTTAGGGAAAAAATATTAGAAAAATAAAGAAATAAAAAGTCCAGCAATAAATCAGAAAAATAGAAATAAGAGTTCAGAATAACAGTCCTTCAAATCCAGACTGCGCCAGGTTTCATCTCAAGGCTGGGACTCTGAGTCCATGCTGAGGCCGGGAGTCCACACTTAGGCCAGGAATCTGCACTGGCTTCCACCCTAGGCATCGCCGATGCTTCCCAAGGACAGGAGGTAAAAAGAAAAAGGAAAAAAATGCAAAAGAGAGAGACAAAAAGAAAATAAGCAGATGGAGCAGGTCAGCTCTGGCTTAGGAGTCTTACTCCGCTGCCATCTTGTACGGAAACTATCGCAGTGTGTTCGAGGCACAATTTTGGAGACAAAAACATGGACTGTTTTATTGTGGGTACTGTTAACAGTGATGAGAAGTGTCACATTTTTATTGTTTTTATTCTGCTAAAGGTGTTATATAAATGCTGTTGTTATTGTTGTTGTTGGGCAGTGTTCCTTTTACCAGTCTGAACTGAAGCCCTGCATATTCCCCATGGTGAATGGCTGGTAGCAGAATTTGCATTGATCATCACCATATACCATACCACAGGACTTCACTGCAACATCGCGGTGAACAGGGAGTGCTGCTGCATATACATGCAAATCATTTGAGCAACATGGTACTGCAACCACATTGTCAGCAAACAATTGCAGAATTCCCAACCAAACATAACGAGGCTTTCAAAAAGTTGGATACAACAAATTGAAACGTTTTATAACTATAATAGTCATATACTATTCAGTAATATCTGCATTCCAGCTCTGCTGTCACTCGACTCCTCTTATGATCTTTCATTCATGAAGACAATGTTCAAAAGACATCAATCTATGCTGACTTAACTGACCTCAGTTGCAATTGCAGCTGCCACATGCGTAGTTAGCCTCACAGACCCAGGGCGAGGACAGATAAACTGGGCAGAGTTTCTGATTGTGATCATTTTTCTCATAATTCAATGGAGGACAAGTTTGGATTCAATACCTGATCCCTGACTACACTCTTGTTGTGACAAAACCATTTTCCAGACTCGGTCAGGGTTAAGAATGGCCCTTTAGATGAAATACCAAAGGATGCAAAGCACCCCTGCAGCCATTTTAGAACCAGCCAGGAGTAAAATTGAGAGGTGTTAAGATCGGCACAGGAATATTGGGCTGGGGAGAAGGATCTGGTTTAATCCATGCTCTATATTTGACTTCAGGGTAAAATTTGTTACTTAATTGTTAACTCAAAATAGGCAGTTTACCACTTCCTCCTTACACTGAACTTTAGTGAGTGGTAACAGTTTCAAAAAGTTACAGTTTAGATTTATTTATTTGTCACATGTACTAAGTATAGGAATAGTAAGTACAGTGAAAAGTGCACAAAGTCGCCGTTCACTGTCGCCAACTTGGTTACAAAATACAGAATTTTAAAAAATTTAACAAAGCCAAAAGGTAAGCAAGAAAAAAAGGAAAATCCAGATCTCAGAGTCCCAAGTCCCATCTCCAGTATTCTGCAGGCGCTTACTCCTATCATTAGGACTCCTAGGAAGCTGTCTCCGCCGTCATGCAAAAGGCCTATACTTGCCTTCATCGTCACCTTACCAGCCCACTCTCACCACCAAGTTGAATGAGAGAGGGATTGTCATGGCCTTTAGCTACACAGCCTATCTTCACCTTAATATCCTTGGGTCCAGACTACAGTTTTTAATTCATTGTTTGCAATCTAAATCTTTTATCTGGTCCCTTAATCTACTCAAAATGAGGATTTTATGAAGGTGTGGTAAATTTGGCAAATAAATCTAGGGTTAGCACATAACATTAACAGTCAATGTAGAAAGTATATACTTAACACTTCCATGGTTTTCATTGGCTATCATGCATCATCATTATAATCAATGGAAAAAACTGTCATAAACCAGATTTACTAATTTCAGGACAAGAAAATCACATGTTATAACAGTACAGCTCATGTTAAACTGTTTCTAATGGGCATCAATTTTTGATCTGGGAGCTTTGCCTTGATCAAGCGAAATTTTGCTGAGTCACTGAGTTGTCACTGGCTTTTATGCCCAAGCAAGCTGACAGCATTTCTCTGCTGAATGCATCAAACGGACAACAATCCTCATGTACTTGCAGCCAGATTAGGATCATATTTATTTTAACCATTATTCATAGGTTTCCTAAATTTAACCAAATGAAACCAACATTTTCCTTTCAAGCTCATCCATCCCTTATCCAACTTCTGTCACAGGGTGTGTATGCATAGTTCATTGGTTTTCAGATCAATTTTCATGCATTTACGATTGGCTTTTGGACATTGCCTTTGAGAGCAAGCAGACAGCAAGCAACCTATAGCTATCAGTTGCTGCCACCACTTCACCATTGGCAGACCACTTGTCCAAAAAGCATTCAAGTAGGAAGTGTTGTATACAGGCCTGAAAGGGTTAACATCTGGCCAAGTATGATCAGCAACACCTACTGTGATGCTGTCAAATAGACAATCACATGGGCAGTCTCACAGAGAGATAGAGGCAAAGACTGTGAAGGGACAGATATGAACGCTCTTGTGTAACCTGTATAATGTGCTAAATCGAGTAAACATTTTCTTTGCTAACTTTAGCAGACTCTCAGCATCACCAGTAGCTAGACTATATCGATGAATGACCTCCATCCACTACAAAATACTACAGGCAGCCGGTAGTGGTCACAACAGTATACAAATCCTCCCTACAGTACAACGAATATGCATTCTCTGTCAGTGTGATTAAGAGTGACATTGGACATGCAGAATCTAGTATCTTGAGGTGTATTTTCAAATTTCAAATGAAGAAAATTGAACAGAAACCATAAATCTGTATATTGTGGCTATGTGCTCATTTCATTCCTGATTACCTATATCTGAGATCGTCAAATGAATAGCAGCATAACTTTAAGAACCTGCTACCTCTTCTGAATGAATGTCACATAATATAACCTTAAATGCTACACTGCCATACTTTCCTCTACCCTTGAAGGCTGCAATACAAGTTGGTGTACATTTACTCGAGATTAGCTAGCTTTCAGTCATTCCATAAAGTGAGTGTTTGCTCATCATGGATGATCCTAGCTGGTAACCAGTGACAGACTATTTCAAAGTGAAGTAATTTAGCCAAGCCCCCTTCTGACTTTCCATCCATTTTGTACAATAGCAATTAATAATAATGAACAGAATCAGGTATCTGAGGCGATTGCCTTCCCAGCTCCGCAAACAATCCCATGAAGAGAGAGGCTGGTTATAGTCTCAACACTCTGTCTCTGGCTGTATTAGCTAACCACAACTAAGTTAATTTACCACGGCCAAGGATCAAACCTAGGAAATGGGTGATCTGCTTTTGTATCACAAAATACTGAGTGATTGACATGGGATGGTGTCAGGAGGGCTCACTAGTTCTTTCAAAATACAGCTTAGTTTTCTGAAGCAACATGGATCTTTTCAAAGTTGTGATTAAGGCTGCACTTTCACTTCACATGGAACTTTCCAGCAGAGTCAATAACAGCTTGTCCTGAATTGCATTTAGGTCCCAGTGTAACAGCCAAGAAATGCTTGGGTCACAGCAGGCACTAAATTTTCTGAGACATGGTTTTTTTCCAGTTTCTATTTTCATTTTGACATTAACTATGATGTGCACATAAGATGTAAAGGCTACCATAAAACAGAAACATGTCCATGCAGAAAACCTTCTCAACTAAAGTTTAACTGTTTACAAGTCACAAAACAAGCTCCACAGCCCACACCCATTTCCTGCCTCCCATTCCACTGCTTTAGCTAAGAAAGCTGTTTCAAAAGTGTTGTTTTTGTGTTATAGGAATGCTGACTGTATACAAATATATAATCTAAACACTAATATATGACACATGTCCATAGAAGAAACAAAGTTTGACACCATAGTCTTATCCTAATTATAACTTTAAGATGGAGGTGGTGACTCTCTGTCCTTCAATTAAAGATGGAGCAAAACACATCAAAATTGAATTTTCATGTTTGATGAGAAACTATGAACTTCTCCTGGACATGTGCATCAATGGACAGGTGTGACTGCAATGCACCACAGAGCTGAATGGCTGGCACTCAAAACAGGCTAATATATAAAGGATGGGCCCTTGCACATTGCAATGAAGCAGTATCAACGGCCATATAAATCTGCAACTTAATATGAATCAAAAGGAAGGGAGAAAATGGGGTGTGATCTATGCGCTAAGTGCTTGAAGCTTTAGGCGCCATTCTGGCGTCAGATAAATGTGCATGCAGCATATTGCCACAGCTATTTAACATCCAGATTCTGTTTGAAAACTCCAGCTTTTAAATCTAATATCCTATAAAATACTCTGCAGAAATCCTCCAATGCAGCCAATGCAAATTTGAATAATAGAGAAGAATAAATCAGCAACTGAGAAAAGAGGAAGAAACAATGAAAACTAAAGTTATCACAGAAAGCATGCACAACAAAATATTTTTTAAAAGGTAATGAAAGGGTTAATAAGCAAATAAAAACTTTGTACAGGCTCTCTCCTCCCCCTCAACACCTGTTCAGTGGCAAGACCGTGCCATGATAGTACATTGAATCCTCCCCCACAGTATCGTGTTTTGGATTAATGATAACTTCAACTATTCATTTTGTTCAATCTTTAATAGTCGACTGGACTGAGGAGGATAAACCAATAACTGGACATTTGGTGCACAAGTATGTAAAGGTACATAAGCATCCAAATATGATTACTGTACATGCACATTTTTAAACCTACTAGATTGTTATTAGGAGAGGGGAAATCAAGCTTAAAATCATTAATTTCTTTACCTAATTCAATTTTAAAAATCCTCATGATTTGTTTCCTCGTCTCTGTCTCCACCATAAGCACACAGACTGTTTCACACATACAATATATGTTGACATTGTACTAGTCTCAGCGTATAAGTTATCATTTTAAATGAGATGTGCTGCACGGATGACTGTATGCTTGAAGCTGCTCCTTCAACAGTTAAATACAAAACCCATCGCTGCCAAGGAGTGCAAGAACTAAGGAATTAACCTTTATTTAGAAAGCACTTGGATAAGAAAGAGTTACTTTGATCCCATTATTCATGTTTAGGATCATCACAGCGTTTATGTAGAACAGCATCTTCAAAATAATTTCTGTAAGGAACATATGATCAAAAAAATCTCCCAATGTTTCCTCTAAAGCACTCAGTTCTATGCTGTACATTGTGTGTTTCCAGGTTCTCAGCAAGCAATTATGTAACCCTTTGAATACCTGAGTGTGTACGCATCTAGATCCTCTTTGCATTTCTTTATGTGCTAAAAGATACTGTTCAAACTGTCAAGCCAACATTTTAAAACAAGGCTGTGAGCAAGCTGCAAAACAGAAAAATCAGCTCCGCGTAACACTGGAGACGATTGGAAACCTCTCAGATCCTTAGCCTGTGATTAGTATTTTTTTAAAAGAAACAAGCCATTGAAATAAATTCCCTCAAAAGGTTCGAAACAGCAACAGGACATCAATGAGTCTGTTTGTAGTTCATTGCATGTAATTAACTTGCGTTTCCTACCTGAGGATAGCCGTGTCTCCCTGCCTGATGGTGATGTTGTCCGTCCCCCTGGAGAAGTCCACGCTTCTAACCGGCAGTCCTGTTGGAAGAAGGCAGAGAAATCTCAGAAGGATTACGGGTAGTGGGCGCTGATAAAAAGGACCCCGAGATACCATTGTCAGAACAGGATGAACGAGCCGGACTAAGAGAGAAAGCTCTCCCAAACACTGTGGCAACACTAAAGCTGTCTTCACTAATCGCAAGCTTTGCAATTCCAAGCCCCAGCTGAGTGCCCACTAATCTGACAGCAGAGGCATCACTTGTAAGAGATATGTGAAGCGATGCTCTGAGCGTGAATTGACTGCTTTCTCTCCTCACGCTTTTTTTTAATTCACCTCCCCCCCCACCACCACCATCCGCATTCCCCCCTCCTCCCCACACCCTCCCACCACCACAGCCACCCCTTTGGCAGCAAGCTTGATGAAGGTCTGATACCACTCCATCACCATGGCAACAGCTCCATCTGAGGCAACTCAACCCAGAGAACAGAATTGTGCTTTGAGGCAGAAACTTACCAAGCTGTTAAAGTGAGGAATAAAGTTAAATCCTGTTTTTTGGCAAAAGTAATTTTTTTTGTGAATTGAGCTTGCAAAACACGGAGTGTTCAGTGGTGAATGACTGATGCAGACTAAATCTAGCAGTAATTGTCTGTGACACCAGTTTTGCTGAAAGAAGCCCAACTATAACAGCTGATAATATTGCAATATGGGCTGAATGCAGGCATTTTGTACTGAGCAACAGAAAACAGAGAACCAATTAAATGCAAAATCATTGGTCAACATTTTAATCAACTTGGGGTTCCCTATTTTAAAATGGTGTGTGTACTCTCAAACACTGCATGCATTAGTAAACAGTTGCATCAGAGTTCCTTGAGCATGCACCCTCTGATAGAAAAAGATCTGCAGGAGTTAGGGCCTGTGATCAATGAGATCACTGGATTCAATTCATTTACCCACTGAAATGTTAACAGTTACATTAAAGGATATAAACTGGTTCTGTCCCATTTTCAGGGCAAGAAGTGATAATGTACATGGAACTGTGCTGTAGCCAGAAGGCCTTATTGGGGCCCAACTTTGGCCCAGACCTCACTTTAATAATATAAACAAACTGTTGTACCAATTGTGTCTACAGAAATAAACTGTCCACTTCAAGCAGTTGAATTTTGGGCAGCTTGTCTTCAGCCAAGGCACACAGCTTTCGTTCCTGAAGGAGAGAAGGGTAATGTTCACCTATGATTTTTGCATTCAATTGGTTCTCTGTTTTTTGTTGCTCAGTTCATTCAGTCTATATAGCATTAATATCATCTGTTGTAATTTGACGTCATAGCAAGACTGGTATTAAAGATAATTTGGTGTTGACGAGATGAATGAGGTTTTTGAAGATAATACAAGGAGGATGGGATCATCAGTGATCAGCTGCAAACAGAGAGACCTGTGGAGCTGGGAACTGTCATGTTGATAATAATGGTCCAATAATCATCCACTCGTTAGGGATTGATCAACTTGGTGGGTTAGTTATTTAAAACAGTAAAACACATTATAAGTTATGAAGCAAGCATTACAGCAAACAACTGATTTGTGTGTGTATAGCTTGCAGACCCAGAGTAAGACTAACAGCCAGACAAAGTTACAACATTGCATACACATAGCACATGAAGTCATGAGGAGTGAACTCTCTTAAAGCCAACGTGTACATACAACATCCGCTACCTTTGTTAGATGAACTATTTACTGTGGCAAGTAAGCTTATGCATCTCCATAATGTATCAGTAATTTGCTGATACATACAGATCTTGTGACAGTTTGTCTGGAGATACCATTGATTGGCCAGTTATCAGCGATATTGTCAGTCATTCCTGTTTGTGTTCATGATCTTATATATGGTGCAACAGACACTGGGAAACTGAAACAAGTCCAGTTTGTCCTTTGTTCTGTTTCACCACTGTTTTGTTATGTGTATGGATCTGATAGGATGCCTGTTCTGGGTAGATTATCTCCTCAACTTCTTGTCATATAATTTCTATGGATTCTCAAATGCCTCACTTGTACTTTTTACAATTCTGTATCCACATTTTTATCATGCTTGTTGGTTGTCTTCATTTGCAGCTTTACAGCTCTCAAGTGTTAAAAAGAAAACTTTGGGTATGAGCCAATAAATTGGTACACATTGTTCTGCCAAACATGAGCTCCACCAGTGACAGAATGTAAAACTGCAATGAACAGATCTTGCTTGGTCTGTCTACATATAAGGATTAGATGTTTGACTGTGTAAATCATGCATTCAGCTGGACCTGTGGAGAAGTCGTAGTCTGATTGATACCCCATTTTACACATTTTTTTTAAATGGGTGAACGATATATTTCAGATCATTGTCTACAATGATCGCTCGAGGGGTGCTACCTTATCTAAAAGTGGAGCTTTGAATGTGCAGGACATGTCAAGGGGTTGGATGTAATTTTGGACAAAGATGGGCAGGGGCTTAATACAGTATCAATGGTTCTTCGTATTGACTTGGCGTATGTTCTTGATGTTCCTGTAATTCTTAACAATGATTCTGCTGATAACTGGCCTACATACCAAGCCACTTAAAAGCCTTCTTATCCAATATGTCAGGAATAAAGTTGTTGAAGAATATCAGGTTACAAAGATTCTGGTATGATGTCCAGCCTTCTTTTAATGATCTCTCAGAAGACACCTGGCAAAAACTCACTCTGGTCTCACATTTAATTGAATCAGGGCATTCTTCAAAGATGTCTTTCCAAAGATTATGTATGATGGAATATTTTCCAGTATCTTTTCTCCAGCTGTTAGCATCTGGATGCAAAATGTATTGTCAATTTGGAGAACATCTTTAAGTTTGATAGCAATGAAGCCAACTTATAGATGCCAAAGGTATATCATTTATGCCCACCGGGCAGATAGCCTGCAAAGTGTATCCACTGTGACCATTACCTTGTATAGCTTGTATATAATTTCACAGACATAGCTTCAGACCTTTATCAGGTGGTGCTGCAATCTTAGGGTTGCACTGGTCAATGGTCTTTGCTAAATCATCTCCAGTGGTTTGTTATAATCTCTACCGCAAATCTTTGCCAAAGATAGGAATGAAAACATATGAATCTAAAAACTAAATCTAATATTTATTAATCAATATTTGAGTAAGTGGACTGTGCAACAGACAGAGACCTTTAATCAAATTCAATTGATTTGCAAAATAGGTCAAAATGTGACCACTTCCTTGATGTATGCAGAAAGCAATATCTTCTATATGTCCTGTTTTGTTCAGATGTTTTAGTGGTTGCAGAGCTTATAGTTAGGACCTGTAAGCTTTGTTTATCTGCAAGGATCACTGCATACATATATACATCCTTTTGTAGTAAATTCACGTTATAAGTCTTCTATTTCTATAAAAAAAATTCCAGAAAGCTCTCACAGGGGTGTATATGAGTAGCAACTCAATAATTTTATTTGTTAGCTTCCAATCTGAAAAATCACATAATGAGCCTTTTTCTCTGTATCTATTCATAAAGTATCTATGGATTCTGTTGGGTTCGGTCTAAATGACATCTCAGATTCACAAAATTGTTACAGCGCCTAAGGTTGTCTTTCAGCCCATCACACCTGCATTGGTTCTGTTACCTAGTGCCAATCTCCTGACTGTTCCCCATATTCACGTATACCACTTCTATCCAAATAATCATCCAATGCTCTCATGAACGACTCAGTTAAACCTGCCTCCACCACACTTCCAAGCAGTGCATACTTCCATACTCTAACCACTCACAATATGAAAATGTTTTTTTCTTACATAACCCTCGCTTCATTTGCGCATCATTTTAAATCTGAACCATCTCATTCTTGTTCCTTTTACAAATGAGAACAGCTTTTCCCTGTTATTCTATCCTGCCTGCTCAAGATTTTGCTGATGAAATCAAATCTTCTCTCAGCCTTTTTTTCTGTAAGAACAGTCCCAACTTCTTCAATCATTCTTATAACTGAATTTTCTCATTCCTTGAATCAATCTTGTGAATCACTTCTGCATCTCTCTGATGCATTCACATTGTTCCTAGAACGTGGCACTCACAACTGCACACATTACTTGAGATGAGGTCTAACAAGTACATCATACATGTTCCTTGCTCTTTTGCTCTACGACTCTATTAATAAAATTGAGAACACTGTATGCTCCTCTAACTGCTGTATCTACCTCTTCTGCCAAATTTGATAATCTGCGCAAATATATTCCCATATCCCGCTTCTCCTATCTCCCCCTTAGAATTGTACCTCTATTTCTCTGCACAGAACCTCATCTACCACAAAATGAATTCTAGTCAATGAATATGAAAGTTTAATCTCTCTCTGAATTGATATTCTAATGTATCTCAAACATTTTAGGAACCTGTAACAATTTGACTGGTAGCCCTGACATGTTAAGTCTGTATAAACCCTCATTCTTGATTGTTGAGCAAATTCTATTGTCTTTTCTTTCTACCTTTGCCATACTTGAACCCAGTAACCACAGCTCTGGATGCTGGTTAAATATTTTAAGTTATGTTAGGAGGCCTGCTGTGTTCCAATTTCAATGATGGAACTTTGTGGACACTCTGCTTTCACCTTTCTCTGCTTGCTATTGATCTGCACACACCCTGATCACTTGCCTTTTACAAGTGAGTGAACATGACCCCTCAAAGGAAGCCTCTTCTACTTCCAGCAAGTTATGTTTTAAAAACTCTCTGAAACTGTAGCAAACAATGGTATCTGGGTTATCTCATTCACCTTAGCAAAATTTAAGTCTGTAAAACAAAGTGCTGGAGAAACTCAACAGGTCAGACAGCAGCTCGGCAGAGAAAAGCACAGATAACATACTGAGTCCATCAACCCTTCACCAGAAATGAAGCTGGGAAAAGGCTGTATTTTTGCTAATTAGAGTGATGGGGATGGTTTGAGGTGGGAGGAGTGAGATGGATAGATGGAGATGGTATCCAGGGAGAGGAAAAAAAATACGGAAAGCAGTCAAGGGGATTGGTGATCATGTTAGTTAGTGCTAAATAGGTGATAATGAAACTGTGAATGATTGAAAATGGATTGCTGCACTGGGAACAACCCATACAATGTGGGGATGGGTATCAAACATGGGCAGTGGTATTCACACTCTGAAATTGTTAAACTCAATGATAACAAGGTGTAGAGCTGGATGAGCTGAAACTCAATGCTGAGTCTTGATCCCTACAAGGTACCGAAGTGGCAAATAAGGTATTGTTCCTCAAGTTTGTGTCAAACTTCACTACAGCATTGTAGCAAGCCTGATTCAGCAGCATTGAGTTGAGAATATAGTGGTGGATACTGCAGTATGCTAGGAATTCTGTAAACTAACTGGAAATGATGAAGGGTCTAGGCCCGAAACGTCAAGCTTTCCTGCTCCTATGATGCTGCTTGGCCTGCTGTGTTCATCCAGCTCCGCACCTTGTTATCTGGAAATAAAATATACTGTATTGTCTGAAACAGAAATCTGCCATAAATCCCATTATCTAAAAATAAATTATCCAGAATGTTAATGATCAAAGAGATGGTTCAAAGCGTTTATTGGAGCAATTTCCAACCAGTATAGTACATTGATTATGACCAATAGCAAAAAAAAACCCTCCTATTACTCAGGAAAACTCACACGCTTCTAAAAGCACGTGCTTGTACTTGTTGAGATAACACAGTGTGGAGCTGGAGGAACACAGCAGGCCAGGCAGCATCAGAGGAGCAGGAAAGTTAACGTTT
>JAHRHZ010000031.1:409314-469535 GCA_024137785.1 Ginglymostoma cirratum
CTCAACTCCAGCATCGGCAGTTCTTGCTATCTCTGCTTGGACTTGTTGCCATGTTTTTCTTAGTCATGGGTTAAGCTTTAGAAGTGCAGGGCACAAATTCAGCTTTCTGACAAAACGTATATGCTACATAGTTTTGAATTAACCTTTTTATGTGGTGCTCAAATGTTGGTTACCAGATCACTTCATGGGATCATTGTTCATCTTAACAGCAACTGAATATCCTTTATGGGCAAGATACATTACACATTCATATAGTACTTTTGGGATAACTTTTGAGTTTTTGATATTTTTGAGTTCCTTATGCAAAACAGTGGTCATAAACCAAGTAAATTCATTCAATATTCTTTAATATATGATCAGTTCTTCCATCTTGCAGGATCCCTGGAATTTTAAATAGTGACATACTTTCTGCAGTACACTGTCGTCAATTCTGTCACTATCTTCTCTTGTGTAACTTCAGACTAAACCATTGGGGACAGCATGGTAGCTCAGTGGTTAGCACTGTTGCCTCAGCGCGAGAGACCCAGGTTCAATTCCACCCTCCACCCTGTGTGGAGTTTACACATTCTCCCCGCATCTGTGTGGGTTTCCTTCAGGTAGTCTGGTTTCCTCCCACAGTTCAAAGATGTGCAGGTTAGGTGGATTGGCCATGCTAAATTGCCCATAGTGACCAGGGATGTGCAGGCTAGGTGGGTTAGCCATGGGTTTTAGAGTTGAGTGTGGACCTGGGTGGGATGCTGTTCAGAGGGATGTGTGGGCCTGATGGGCCAAATGACCTGCTTTCACACTGTAAGGATTATAAGAAAATCTGAAGTCTCAAATGAAAACCCCACAATTGCATAATCTTTGACGTCACAAGTCACCTCCCTGACAATAGCACTGACTGCATGGTAGTGTGTCTTAGCATGTCATCTATTCAATCGTGTAAACATGTGAGATAGTTGACCTTGAAATTGCTTTGGTAAAGACAATCTGACCATTCGTAGTTGCATCAAGGTCAATATCCAGATTCTGACATGGTTAACAATGTATACAGCACATGATGATCAGTGCAGAAAGGGAGGTTTCTGCCACACAGATGCAAAAGTTGGATTATGTGCAATGCTAGCCACTCTCCAATCAGGAATTTGTGATCAGTTTCCAACAATGGACCAGGCACATAAGCAATAGATTGTTTGTTTCCTTTAATGTGGTAAGAATATGACATAATTTACATTACCTAACCCATTTGTTGTAACATATACTTCCATATGTGGAATGAATTTTGCAAAAATTTACAAGTACATATGCTATGTTTGCCTTTAACATATCAGATGTTGTTTGCTGTGCAATCATTGATTCTTATTATGCAGTCGCTTTTGAAGAGGCTATACAATCTCTGTATACTTGGGGAGAATTTGCAATAAAATTTCATGGCTCTTAGATCACCAAAAGTGGATACCTATTAAGAAATATTGCTTTTTGGATCGCCTTAAGGTTGTACACAGACTCAGTTCACCATTTTTGCATTACACAATGACTCGGTTCGATATCCACAGCCTTGAGTCAATTTATTCAATTATACCAACCGCTTCAAGTTATTTCAGCTTCCCTGACACTTTGGCATGGACTGCAAAAGACAACCATCTCAACATTTGCCAAGCTGGCAGAATTGATGTGTTAATGCATGGAGAATAACCTTATCCCTTAATCTTCCACATCGGGTAAATTATCAAGAATACTATTGTGTATGTACTAAGCAATTGATTACACAATTTGGGGTCCAGTAGGGTCTTCAGGCTTTGAGGAATCAAATATGAGGGATGCCATAGGAATGAGGTAGGTAATTACAGTAGCACATTTGTTAAGATACAGTGAGTGAACTTACAAGGCCGGCAGTAAGAAACCCTCCAATAACTTGACGCAACTTGGAATTAATCAAAAAGTCTAAGATTCAACTCAAGTGTGGCTTGTACATCATTTGGTCATCACACTTTTCTTGGGTTGAAAGCACTTTTTGAGAGCATTTCCTGCCATATTAAATGTAGAGATAACAAGGTGTAGAGCTGGTTGAACACAACAGGCCAAGGAGCATCATAGGAGCAGGAACTGCTCCTCTGATGCTGCTTGGCCTGCTGTGTTCATCCAGCTCTACACCTTGTTATCTCAGATTCTCCAGCATTGGCAGTTCCTATTATCTCTGAAACAACATTAGATGGAGACATGTCTTCCACCTACTGCCCAACTACTTGCTGCCTTCTGTTGTGACAATTATACAATAATTACTTTCTTACAGGTGACTGTCAAATCTGGATGCCCATCCCCTCACCACAAGCATATTGTTATTGAACTCTAAAATCTATTGAATCTTTTGTAACATTTTATTGACAATGCTCTAAAATGTCTATAGTCACAAGCCAATAGGTTCAGATTAGTTTCTGTCTCTCTAACAACACTGAAACTTGACTAACGGCATATGAACAGTTAACAGGTATATATTATCAAATATTGAATACTTTAAGACTAAGTACATAGGATATCATGTGGTATTGTAGCAGATGGAGATAATCGAAGCCACCAATATATAATTTTAGGGAAAATACAATTATCTTTTATGAAAAGATTGTAACATTCAGGTATGACATAAAGCAGAGGTTCAAGTGCTGACCCTCTTGGTCGGAAGAAGAGTTAGCAGTTTCTGATCAGTCTGCTCCAGTAAAGTGCAACATCTCATTAAAACAAAGCAACCATCCAAGAAAGGAGAAGCCAATTCCATCCATCACGCCACATAACAAAGCTGCTTCTTTGAGCAGAGAATGAAGCTCAGTGGCAGCTGTCCAGGGATCAATGGCCTTCACTATTTCCCCTTTTAGCTAAAGGAACAAGAGGCATCATTGGAGACTGGGGGAGGAGTTGGGGGATGGTGGAAGATGGGAGTGAGGGAGGGAGTTTACAACAGAGCTAAACTGCAGAAAATGTTTGATTGAAAAAGAAACCCTCTATTTTAAAGGCTTACTTGTAAAGAGCTTTGTTTTAACTAGTTAAACATTGAGGTGGCTTCTATTATTACTTGCACAAACTGTATTTGCACAGTGCACTAGCAACTGATTCCAATGTATTTCCAAATTATATATCAAAACCTCTGTGTTGTAGGTTAATAAAGAAGGATTGTAACCCAAATATTCTAGCTTGCACAGAAGAGGCTTCGCGCGTAAACAAGCTAGTAATCTGCAGTATCTGATATGGCAGCAGTCTTCAAATATACCGTGAAATGCTTTCAATGAATAGAACAATGAGAAGCCTCTATAACGTATATACCACTGAGTGCTTCAAAAATAGCACCAATGAAAGATTCTGCTATTAAATATTATGTTGGATAGTGCTACTTCCATTCATTTTTTTAAAAATGCTCTACAGTATTTTCCTTCTTCTGTTGAAAAGCATTAACTTAGACTCAAGAAAATTCCTCAAACTGAAAGTAATCTGGTATCTCACCCAAGTTCATGTGTGAGCCCACAATGTATTTTAACAAGCTGTTTAACAGTGAGGAAGTCACAAGTGAACTCAGTCCTTTCTCACCCAATGGTCACACATGAATATTTTCCAGCAGATGCCAAAGAATAGCAAAATCTAGATTTTTAAAATGTCCTTCTCCATGCCCCAGATATTGACAACCATTCAAACATCTCTTGTGACATATAAATTGTAATGTCATATATCTAGGGCCTGCCTGCTTAAGGTAACTCGGGACCATATTGCATAAAGCATCCGTATCTGTGTCACTTATGAACCACATCAGTTGTCTGTTAATCTAATCTCTCTCAACTAGCCCTAAATTCCAATAAACACCTGTTTATTGTTCTGTGAAAGTTCAGCAACACATATTGTTAACTTTGCTTCTCTCTCCATTAATACTGGCTGAGCAACTAGGGAATTCCACGATTTTTTCGTGAACGATGGAAATTTTACGTCAGTTCAAGCAAACTGATCAAGCAGTAGTCATGACTGAGATTGTAGCAGAACAATTCACAATCTTCTCTGGTAGATGATAATAGGTGATAAAATAATTTAATTTTGTGTTCTGCTCTTATTGTAATGCTCTAAGTCATAGCTGCCTTAACAAAACCTAAACACAGTAAGTAAGCTAATGCTATCCTGAGCTTTTTCTGTTCAAAAGAGTTCAGTAAATGGTATTTGGCAACAATGCAAGAATGTTATTTCCATCAAAATAATGACAGATGGTTTTCAGACTCTGAGTTTGCTTCCGGTTCAATAAGTCATATTATCATGCAATGAATCACTGATGGTGTTTTTAATGACACAACTAAAGTGATCACAATCATTTTTATTGTACAGTTATATAAAATTTATTTCAGATCTCCAGCATCCACAGTATTTTGGTTTTGTGTTACATAAAAAGTTATGTTCCATTAAATCAGCCAGTGCAATCAGACTTATGATGACTTTAAAAACTCTGTTATATACAACAAATTTAAAGAGAAAAAGGAAAAAAAAAATAGGAATTATTGACTCCACTCACTTGTGACCCCTACTGGCAACTAACAAAGTGACATAATCTGAAAACAACAAATGCTGGTGATCACAGCATCTGCAGTAATTTGCTCCGACAAAGTGACTTAATCGGCTGCTTTGTTCACAGCTATTCTGTAGGAGACAAGCATTAACAAGCTTAAATCATACCTTCAAAACTCTGAGGAACAATCAAGAGTATAACCTGAACTAAATAACCAAAATCAGTAACACTTATCTTACATTGTGTGCAACATTTTACATCTTGAGCTTCAAGTTGTGTAGTGCTCTTGAGTCAGTTCTAAAACCCAAAGCTTCTACAAAGGATCTGATTCACGCATTACATTCAATCTCATACTTTATTTTTGGTCTTAGTGTGGCACCTTAGCAACCAATCTCACACAAATGCAGGATGAATTGAACAAATGCACTTTGCTCAATTCATTGTGAAAATATTCCAGTGAAGTCACTAAGACCACAAAAGAAAATTCAGCAACCTGAAATGATGTAACACAAAAATATATGTTGTGAATGCCTGGGCAGAAAATCTTAATCTTAAACGAGATCTAATGACCAGCTATATCACCATTCACATTTCATGATGAAACAGAAATATTTTTGGCTCTCTTAATTCATTTCCGATCAATAGAAATAAGCAGTATCACATTGATGAGTATGCATTTATGTGGCATGCATTCTCACTTTCTTTTTAACAAAAAAGACAATGAAAACACATTCTCCAAGCTTCCTGTCTGTGAGGCTTCTCAAAATTTCCATCATTATCTGTAAGGTCATGATCATAACTGTGATTTCCAAACCATCTATGTTCTGATTTTTATTTTGAATGGATCCTTGGTTTTATTTTTAACATTACAACGGGTTGGGAAGAATTCAACAAGTCTAGTTCACGGTCAATCTACATTTTGCACATTTTTGAGACATAAGGATTAATACCATATTTTATTGGTATTGTGTTTAAATTTAGGCACTGTCGCAAACTGATATTAAACTGTAGATAACAAAACATGTGAAACTGTAAGATAGAGAAGCAGAATTAGACCATTCAGCCCATCAAGACTGCTCTACCATTCAATCATGGCCGCAATATTTCGCAGCTCCATTCTCCTGCCTTCCCTCCATAACTCTTAATCTCCTCACTGATCAAGAATCTATCTCTGTTTTAAAGACATTCAATGACTTGGGCTCTACAGCCTTCTGCAACAACGAATTCCACAGATTCACCACCCTCTGGCTAAAGAAATTCCTCATTTCATTTCTAAAGGGTCGTCTCTTCTCTCTGAGACAGTACCTCAAATCCTTATATCTCCTACTGATGGAAACGTCTTCTCCACATCCACCCTATCCGGGCCTCTCAGTATTCTGTAAGTTTCAATCAGATTGCCTCCTTCATCCTTCTAAACTCCATCAAGTACAGACTCAGAGTCCTCAACCGCTCCTCACATCACAAGCCCTTCTTCCTGGGATTATTCTTCTGAACCACCTCTGGACCCGTTCCGACGAGAGCACATCCATCCTTAGAAATCAAAACTGTTGACAACATTCCAAATGTGGTCTGACCAAAGCCTTATACAGCCTCAGCAGTACATATGTGTTCTTGCATTTTAGCCCTCTCAAAATGAATGCTAACATTGCATTTGGCTTCCTAACTGCCAACTGAACCTACATGTTACCCTCAAAAGAATCATGAATGAGGATGTGCTTCACATTTGCAAAGTCTTTCCCCATTTAGAAAACAGTTTACACCTCTCTTCTTCCTACCATAGCGCATAACCTCAGTTTGTCACATTGAATTCTGCCTGTCATTTCTTTGTCCACCCTCCTAGCCCATCCAAGTCCTTCTGCAGGATCCCCACTTTCTCAATACAACCTGTCCCTCCACCTATCTTTATCACCTGCAAACCTAGCAACAATACCCTCAGTTTCTTTGTCCAGATCGTTAATGTATAAAATGAATAGTTATGGTCGCAACACTAAGCCCTGCAGAACCTCACTAGTCACCGGCCGTTGTCCTGATAAAAACCCCTTTATCTTCACTCTCTGCCTTCCGCCAGTCAGCCAATCCTCTATCTATACCACCCGTACCTTGGCCCCTATACTATGGGCTACTGTCTTATTTAGGAACATTCTGTGTGACCCCTTGTAAAAGGCCTATTGAAAATGCAAATAGATCACATCCACTGGCTCTCCTTTGTCCAATTTTCTTCTTACTTGCTCAAAGAATTCTAACAGATTTGTCCGGCATGACCTCCCCTTGATGAAGCTGTGCTGACTCGGCCCCATTTTACCACGCACTTACAAGTATCCTGCAATTCATCCCTAATAATGGACTCAAAAATGTTACCAACAACCAAGGTCAGCATAACCAGCCTAGAATTCCCCACCTTCTGCCTCCTTCTTTTCTTAAACGTGACGTTAGCCATTTTCCAGACCTCCGGAGCCACCCCAACTCCAGTGATTCCTGAAAGATCACCACCAATGCCACCACCATCTCCTAAGGTATCTCCTTCTGAACCGTGGAGCACCTGGTCTGGGTGACTTATCTACTTTCAGAGCTTTGAGCTTCCCCAGCACTTTCTCCTTTGTGATGCAACTACACTCACCTCTGTGCCTTAACTCTCTTGAAGGTCTGGAACGCTGCTGGTGTCTTCCACTGTGAAAACTGATGCAAAGTACCTACTCAGTTCCTCAACCATTTCTTTGTTCTCCATTACTATTTCTCCAGCCTCACTTTTCAGTGATTCAATGTTAATTCCTGCCCCCCTCTTATCTTTTCAACATCTAAAAGTACTTTGCAATCTTCTTTTCTATTACTAGCTAGATTATCCTCACATTTCAACTTCTGTGCATGCCCTTGTATTGTCATTTAGTTTTCTCTGCTGGTCTTTAAGGTTTCCTAATGTTTTAGCTTCCCACTAATCTAAACCACATTGCCGGATTTTCCATTTGCTCTCATGTTGTCCCCGACTTTGCTTGTCAGCCATGGTTTCCTTGTCTTCCATGGGATGAATTTCAGCTGTGCCTCCCAAACTACTCCCAGAAACTCCCATCATTGCTGCTCCACCGTTTTCCCTGCTAGGCTCCCCTTCCAAATAACTCAGGCCAGCTCCTCCCTCATGTCTTTACAATTACCTTCACTCAATTGTAATACATTGTAGACAAATGTCCCTAAAATCATCAAGAAACCATTGAAATGAACTTTGCATTGCAATAAGACCTCAATATTTGTGAAAATCCCTTTAAATCCAGAACAAAAGTAAATTCTTAGAAAGGAATTAATGGTCTGAAATTATAGCTTGGAATAATTTCTGCCAAGCGTATACGGGACCGAAGTTGTTGCTGACTGAGTTTGGTGTCCTTGGGTCCTGGTGGACTTCAACATATGTTCTTAGAAAACTGTGGCTGGTAACATAGTTGGCGCGCTAAATTTCCAAACCTCCCCAGATTCAGGAAAGATTCCTTTTGATTGGAAGATATGAACCAGATTTTCAAGTCTCATGCAGATGGTTACTGTGGCCCTTCCTTTTTCACATGAGAAGGGTACTTCACATTTCTGGGAGGAGATTCTGCTCAGGGCTTCCTTAAAAATAAGAAGGTATTCTTTGATTCTGATCGTTTGTTTATTGTGCAGGGAAGCAAGCAAAGACGGCTCTCTTTTCACAGCAGTCAGCAGGCATACTCTGAGCTGTTAAGGCCTTGACATCCATTTCACAGTTGCTGTCAAACTGTCAGTATAAAGCGCAAGTGTAATGCTCGGGTCCTGGAAGGTAGGGTGCCAGATGCAGGGAGTGGGGCAATGGTGTGCCAGATAAGTAGGGTGCTAGATGGTCAAGTTGTCAGGCTGCCAGGTTTGTCTTATGCTAGCTGGGAAGGATACAAGCAGTGGAGGTGCTGAGTCCTAGGGTAGGATGTCAGATGAGTAGAGGATAGCATCCAAGGGCACCAAGAAAGTAGGGTGCCAGTTGGGGAGGGATAGGGTGAAGTGTTCAGAGTAGGTGAAGGTGTGTAGTAGAAATAGGGTCAGTAGAGAGCTGAGAAGGAGGTGTTGGATCTTGTTGGGTCAGGTCCAGTGTTGGGCCAGTGTCAAGTCGGGTCCAGGAGTTGGGTTGGGCTCAGTGGCTTGGGGAAGCAATGTCGGAGATGTTGACTGAGAGGGTTAACAGCTATGTCATATCCGATCCAACAGGTTTGGTTTGTGTCAGGGTTAGGTGGGGATGTTAGACTGGGTTCAGTGGAGCAAGGGGGTTGGTGGCTGTCTGATGAGAGTTGTCGTGCTAGGTCAGGTCTCCAGGGTTTTTTGGGAAGGGGGTGGGGTTGGTGCTGAGTCAGGGTCTACGGCGTGTAATTGGGTTGTGTAAGGTGCATTTGGGGTATGTAATAAAAATGATGGGGCCTGTTAAATGGTTACCCAGGAGTTAACCAATTTATTTAATGATTTACTTCTTTTTCTGAGTTACTATTTTACTTAAATTCATCAAGAAAGCTCCAATTTAAATGGAGACTTTTAGAGGGCTTTAGATACAGAGGAGTTGCCCAGGGTAAATTCAATCTCCCAGGTAATTCTTTCAGAGTCTGCTACAATGGGGATTTTGTGGGGTTACCATGCACAACTCTTATCTACACTGGCATAACAACTGGTAGGCCTGCAGAAAGTGAATGCAATGTATTATTCAGAAAGAGAAGAATAAATAAAGATAGAAACTATAAGCTACTCAGCTCAAATTCTGTCATGGGGAAGAGATTAGAAATTATCATTGAAGACATTACAGCAGTGCATTACATTAATTCAAGATATTTATGAAATAAATGACTTTTAATCAAATTGAGAGTGCCCTTTGAGGCAGTAATATGTTGTGTGGATAAGGGGATGCACTATACTTAGATTTCCAGAAGGTATTGTATAATATAGTGTTATTGTCGAAAATAAAAAGCTCAGTGTAGGGGTTAATGTGTTGGCATGGATAGAGGATTGGTTAGCTAACAGAAAACAGATGGTATATATAAATGAGGTCTTTTTCTGCTTGGCAAAATGCAATGAATGATGTGCCACAGGTATCAGTGCTGGAGCCTGAAATCTTGACAATTTTTTAAATGATTTTGATGAAGGCACTGAAGGTATGGTTACTAAATTTTCTGACAACACACACAAGGAGGAGAGTAAGTCATGAAGAGAATATAAGGAGATTACAAAGGAATATAAATAGGTTAAGTGTATGGGTAAGGGTCTGGAAAATTAGCATCATGTTGGTAAATATTCATGGATGAATTAATAACAAACACATTATCTAAATGGTGAATACAGAAGCAGAGAGATCTGGGTGTCCAAGCATACGAATTGCAGACGTTCAGTATACAGGTACACCAAGTAATTTATGAAAGCTAACAAAATTTGTTGAGAGGTGAACTGAATATACAAGTAGGGAGATTTTGCTTCATTTATGCAGGACATTGGTGAAAGCATTGCGTACAAAACTGGACTACTTATTTAACGAAGGACATAAATTCATTGGAAACATTTCAGAGAAGATTAACTAGACTAATACATGGAATTGGCACAGTTTCTCATGAGAAAAGATTGAACAGGCTAGGTTTGTATCAGCTGGTGTTTAGAAGTCTAAGAGGTGACTTGATTGAAACATACAAGACCCCAAAGAGTCTTGATATAGTGCATGTGCAAAGGATATATTCAAGGATCACTATTTAAGAATCAGGGATTGCCCACTTAAAATAAAGATTATTTATTTTTCTTTGAGAGGAGCATGAATCTTTGGGACTCTCCTCCTCAAAAGGCAATGGATGCAGAGTCTTTGAATATTTTTAAGCCGGAAGGAGAAAGAGTTTTGATAGGCAAAGACAGTAAAGTTTTTGGAGGTTACAGGAAATATGTAGTAATTACAGCAACCAAGATTTTGTTCAGTTGTGGTGCAGATTCAAATTACCAAGTGATCTACTATGGGGAGGCGAAGGCCGAGTGTTATTATCACTGGACTGTTAATCCAGAAACCCAGGTAACATTCTGGGGATCGGGGTTTGAATCCCGCCATGGCAGATGGTGGAATTTGATTTCAATAAAATATCTGGAATTAAGAATCTAGTGATGATCGTGAATGCATTGTTGATTGTTGGGGGAAAAATACCATCTGGTTCACCAATGTCCTTTAGGGAAGGAAACTGTTATCCTTACCTGGTCTGGCCGACATGAGACACCAGATCACAGCAATGTGGTTGACTCTTAACTGCCCTCTGGGCAATTTGGGATGGGTAATAAATACTGCCTAGTCAGTGACACCCTCATCCCATGAATGAAAAAAGGAGAAAAAAAACTCCTAATCTGTACATCCATACTTTCACATCTAAATTTGTTCACTGGTTCTTCAGTTTACTTGTTTCAGAAACCAATTTTTCACGTTACCAATTTCTACAGGGATTGCCTGAAAGAATACACATCAGAGAGAGAAATGCCAGAGACTTTAAAGCAGGTAAAAGGAAACATTACAAAAATTACAAAATTTTCCATTTAGCTTTGTTATTATTCACTGGGAAGTCAGTATGGCTACTTTTCGTGTTCAAGTCTTTATGCAAGGAAATGACTTGTTTTTTTTATCTCTTTAAAACAGTGAATAAAGGACAATTTGAGTTATTTGAATTGTTTCACAGGAATTGTGGTTGACTTAAAATTAGGAGCTAGAAGGCAGAAATCATTACTGAATTGGAACTTAACTTGAACCTGAAGGAGGAAAAGGATTTTCTTGTTAAAGTTCTGATCTCATCTATCCCACATTGAAGTTCATTCTTGACTAATAAATAATTCTTATTTTGGATTGCTCCTTCTTCTTTTCCAGAGACAATCTAAACTTTCTAATACAATGTTCATCATCCCTAAATGTTTCCTTTCTGACCCTTGATCCACTTAGAACATTTCAATCATTGCTGATAGCCTGCTTTCCATGTTTCCTTGAAAGGAATTGCAATTTTTAAAGAAAAGTAGTTTCTCCTCATCAGAAGGGGTTTTTACCGACTTCTGCTGTATGCAGGCTAGATAATATTCAAAATCCTGAGCTTTGCTTTCAAATCCCTCCTTGGCCTCATCCATTCCTATCTTTGTGATCTCTTCTAATCCCACAACCCTCTGAACTATCTACACTCACTCATCTGTTGCAGACTTCTTGAGTATCTGTAGGCTGAAACTCTCCAGCATTTGTAACTGACCCTTCAGCTACTTAAGCTTTATAGCTCTGGAATTCCCTAAGTCTCTCTCTGTCTCTCCGCTTGTCTCTGCTGCTTTGTGGTGCTCCTTAAATCTACTTTGACAAAGGTTCTGATCATTTGTCCAAATGTCTCCTTAATTATCTGTCATATTTTGTTTGATAATTAATGTCTCTATGATTGGTATTTGTGTGACATGAATACAAACAGCTGTTGTATTTAAATATTATGAAATAAGAAAAATAATAGTTTATAAAATATATCAATGAATACTTTTATGCCAATTTAAGCACATAAAATAAGGCCAATTATTTTGGAGTTCATGCTACTTCCTAGTTTAATATGTTCTAATGAATGAGGAATTGAGAGAGTGATTTCTCAACATGTGTATTCTACAGCCTGGCCAGTTGCCAGCAGTAAAAGTTCAAACTTGTCATATCAATATTGAGTTATATTTGTTTATTTTGAAAGAATGAAATAAAAGATGGTCATTTTAGATATGAAATGAAACCATTTTGCTGTTGGGCTTAGTACACTTCTTTGTAATCACAAGGTTGACTCCTTGTTATGTTTTTTGCTGAAGACTTGCCCAGGGGGCATGTGGTAGTCACCTGCAGCTCAAAGGCCTTATGAAAATTAGGCCCAAGTTCCAATAGAAGAATCACTCTTTCCGGTTTTTGCCAGCTTGCTGGAATAAAATAAATTTCTACACCAAATCTGTTAAGCATGGTACAGTGATAAATGACCAAAGACTTTATTAATCCAGAACAAATAAGTCACAATGCTTATATTTTGAATCCTTAACTTTTGATGCAAAATGAAATACCTGTGGGGTGGGAATCCATGAAAGGACAATCCAACAGGGTATAAGATCTCTGCAGATTCACTTAAAGTCGACGTTGTACCTTCAATATTAACCAATCTGACTCTCCAAATCATTAACTCATAGCATACAGTCTCCAGCTAAGAGGCAGAACTCAGAATTTTGGGTGTCCAGCTCTGTGAACTATATAACTTGATGCAATACATGAACCAATCAAACATGTTGCATAAAGCTTCAGAGCCATAACATTTGACAGTTTGACAGTATTTATCAAGCCTGTCCTCCCAGCTAATGGAAGAGGCAGCTGACATGTGCAATAGGCATTTCAGATCTCTCACGCCAATCTTTCAAGTTCATTTCTGCCTCTGTACAACTGACCACCAGTTCAAAGTGCATTCTATTCTTCACAATTGCTGAAATGTTTCAGGAGCACTTTTGTAAAGTACAATTTATACTCCAGTTGAAAATAAACGTACTCAGAAGTGTTGGTTCACAAATTGTGCAGTTAATAGAAATGTTAGACCTTATTGCGTGCTAAGCATCAAGACAATAATTGGAGAAAGCAGCGAATTGATCTGTTCAGGAGGGAAAGAAAAGCTGCCAGAGATTGTTTTGTTTCATAGGTTGCATGTGTTATTTCAACTTTGAATAATTATTTAATCTTTCGTTTTGCAGCCTAGTGTGTGAATTATCGAAGCATGGCTTAAAGATACATGGGGAAGATTCCAAGGAGGAAAGGCATTTGTGCATGGATAGTAGGTAAGGGAAACAGAAGCACACAAAACTGAATTTTAGTCAGGGATTAATTGAAAACTTCCAGCATTTCAAGTCATTTAATTATTTCAAAAACTTCAAATGTTCAATCATTTAACTATTTCAAGGGGTCAATTTCAAATCAGCCATTTGAACTTGATTAAACTTGAAATAATTAAAGGAATGATTTTAAGCTTTGTGGGATAATACTTTTTGTTGAAGTAAACTTCTAATTCACCTTCCCTCAGTGAGAGAATCTAAACTATGATCTTCCGCATTGAGAAAAGGGACTGTCAAATCCAATCTACCAAATCTTTCACAACAGGTCTGCGAGAATTTTAATATGTAAAGGATATATGGGGTGGAGTGATGGAGATTGGGGGTGAGGTTCACCTGTGGATGATAACACAAAATAAATGAACACAAATCAGCAAAGGGTTTTACATTTCTAATTTTTGAAATTTGGGCAAAATGTTAAACCAGCTGCCAATTCAAGATGGTCAATCTTGAGCAATGGTGCAATATGTATTCTTCATCATGAATTGTATCACTTTAGATAAATAATGATTTACATCCAGCATGACTCAAAAGTCTATGGAAAATAACTTTTGTACACATATACATGTTATTTGTGCATCATTTTCTCATTTCTATTCAAAGGCGGCATGGAAACAATCCATGATTAGACTATTTTGATTATGTTTTCTTTCATCAGTGCATTATGCTGTTCAAATAAACAATGTGAGGCTTTCAAGTTTGACCTATATAGATATTCATCAATTTTCTTTTCTTTTGAATAATTCTTTAAGAATCTTCATTGGCCTGTATTTGTTCCATAATTACAGATTGTACAATGAATGGCATGACATTTATTTAAATTTTATAATGGAGATTTGTAGTGCAGGCTTACCACACTGCCCTTTTACCTCAAGGGCTGTCGTGAATTCAGCCCCGACTGTTAATATTTAAGATTCCTTGGTCCAATATTTGTAATGTTTCTATGTAAAATGTAGCTAGTCTCAACAAAATAACTAGTATAGATTCACAGAGCCAAACTATTTGTACTTGGTATTAAGATTAAAAAAGTTACTTAAAAATTAAAGATATCACAAATTGGATGCGCTTCAGAAGTTAGACTGATGTAATTGAGTGGAGTATGTTTTTTGTCAGCCAAAAGAATTGTGGATGCTGTAAATCAGAGATGAAAATAGCAGTTGCTGGAAAAGCTCAGCAGGTCTAGCAGCATCTGTGGATGGAAATCAGAGTTAACATTTCGAGTTGAGTAACTCTTCCTCAGTACTGGATTCTGAGGAAGGGTCACTCGACCTGAAACTTAAACTCTGATTTCTATCCACAGATGCTGCCAGACCTGCTGAGCTTTTTCCAGCAATTCCAATTTTTGTGTATGTTTTTGTCAGTGCCTGCCTAGGCATAACCTGACCCTGAAATGCTCAATTTTACACTGGGTCTGTGAAACAGGAAAAAGCCTGCTTGCCCTCCGGCTGACCATTACAATTTACCCAAATACATCATTCTAAAACCTATGAGCTTGTTCTCTTAACTTTATTTGAATTTTATATAGAATCTTAAATATAGTGATGTGATAGCACAAGTTAAAAGAAGTTAACTCACAAGTGTAGATAATGGCATGAGATGTAGCATTGTAAATGCTCATCTAATATCACATATTGCTGGTCAGCACACCTTGAAGTATTGTGCAGATATCAAAATGTTAGCAATGGTACAAGAGTGCTGTGCCCATTTTCACTATTGTCACTTTAAGATAGACAAACTTAACACATGGTCCCTGATTTCCCCTTGACTTTGATGTGGCTGATGTAGCCTATCATTGCCAGTTCTTGACAAGTTAATTTGTAGGAAGGTCCCAGTACATGTGTATATCTTTTGGACATTCCACGTCAACTCAAATTGCTGCCAGTTCCAGTTTTTGAATTGATACATTTAACAAGATTTTTTTTTCTCCACTGAGATATTGAAAATCATCGTACATTGGACCGGGAATGTCATCGCAGTGAACCACCCATAACGTCCGAGAAAAAGAATCACAAAATTTATGTGTGAAACTTTGAATGCATGTGTGAACTTTTTATCTTTGTTTTCAATCTGTAACACATGATACAACAGACTCTCAGCAGCAGAATCTCTCTCAATACGCACCATACATGTCAAGGATTAAATCTCTTGCATTACCACGACTCAAGAGTCAGTGCTCATGTTCACACTTGTTGCAGCAAAAGTAGCTGTCAAGATTTAAGGCAAAGCTACTATACAATTTAAATACACCAATCTAACTCAGTGATTTGGGTGATTAGAATGAAATTCTTATGCATTGAGTTTACAATCCGCAATTATACTTTAAACATTGGGTTAGATCATGGTCACAAAAGAATCCCCAGGTATCTGTAATAACATTATAAAAACGTAGAGACCTGCAAGAATTTCAGGGGCAACTAAAATTTATCATTCCAAGTAAATGATCAGTAAAATTGGTGTTCAGATACTTAAATGAGGACCATGGTTTAAAAAAATGTTTTAAACTCCCCTTCCTAAAACAGACAGGAATAGCATGCTTTAAATGTTCTAGATTGACTTCTGATGCAAGGGTGAACTGTAATGTAACTGTACCCTTATAGCTGGAAATTCTATCCATTTTAAATTACCCATTACACTTTTCAACAAGCTTTGCCTACACAGGATTCCCCTACCTCTATTGTGTCAACCTTGTTTTCTGTTCCAATCCAAGTTTGCTATTCTCCTAAAAATCAACTATTTTAGTAACACTGATTCTCAAAGTTGTTATCACCTCCCTGATTGGATATTGTTGCACTATTCCAATTTTGACTCATCTCTTTTCTGTGCAATTCATTATTGCTGATCCCATGTGCCAATGTCAAAGGTACCCTGTTGTATCCACATGGCATGAGCAACACCATGGGAAATCCATTAGTTATTCTGAAAATAAATTGCCAGGACAGCTATTCACCTATACATTTTAATTGAAACTGCATTAATGAGCTGCCCCTATGATGACCTACTCCTGCATTATTTTCCTCAATTCTGGAAATGTACTTATTTCCTCAACATTCCGCACTTTCTTCTCTTTGGGTGCTGATTATTTCCCTGGCATACAAACCTAAGTGGTTATTTTACAAGATTTGAACAATGACAGTGAATGTTGAGTGACATTGAACTTTGACAGAGGTAACAATTATAGTTGTCCACAATTCAGTTCTTACACCACACACCTGCCAACAAGAGTTGCTAAATTACTCTTTGGAGCAGGCTAATGTGCTCCCATCTCACCCAGTGGCAACAAGATGAGGAGAGAACACTATTAGCATTCTACTGAAATCTAACACAACACCGAACGGACATCACTTTCAGGACTCTCTTGAGTCTTTATGGCACAACTACTGACTGGACGAAGTGTGAGCCATGAAACAATAATCATGATTTTTAAAAAAAATTGATTTAAAAATGTACTTGCACATGACTGGCATCCTGAAGTACCATTTTTATGTTATTGATAAAGCTAGAAATCTGAGAAAAGACTTGCAGTGTCTATATTCTCTAAATGGTCATGAGAAACAGTCAGGCAGAACAGCTTTTAAATTTGCTTTAAGAGCCGTTCCATAAATGCACCTTGAAAATATCTCCACAATTAACAATATTTTAAAAACACATTTTGAAGAATTTACTGCTTAAAAAGAATATCAGCAGGTTGAAAGGATTTGCAGGTGGAAAATCAGTTTAGCCACATTATAAAATGACCTGCTTTGGCCATCAAATCATGGAATGGGATTCAAACTCAGAGCTTCTGATTAAGAGGCAGGATACCACTCATTGTGCCAGAACAACTCTGTGTTGTCTACATTGCTCTGCAGAATAGAAACCAGAATATTATTTAAATAGAGAAAAACTGCAGAAGAATCTGAGTGTCCTTGTGCATGAATCCTAGGAAGCAACTACTTAGGCGCAGCAAGTAACTGGGAAGAAAAATGGAATGTTGGCGTTTATTGTAAGTGGGATAGGACAGAAGTTTTGCTACAACTGCACAGAGCACTATGCTGTTTAAACTATATCTGGATTATGTTTCACATTTTTGGTCTTTTTATGGCATGTCCATAAGATCCTTCACCAACTTCTACAGATGCACCATAGAAAGCATACTGTCTGTATGCATAATGGCCTGGTATGGCAACTGCTCTGCCCAGGACTATAAGAAACTATAGAAGGTGGTGTGTGTAGCCCAGACCATCGTGGAAGCCAACCTTCCATCCATTTACACAGCTCACTGCTGCAGAAAGGCTGCCAACATCATCAAAGACCCATCATAACCTGGTAATGATCTCCTACAACCTCTTCCATCGGGCAGAAGATACAGAAGCCTGAACACACGCACAAGTAGGTTTAGGAACAGCTTCTTTCCGGCTCTTATTAGACTGTTGAATGGACTCTCTAACCTCAAATGACACTGAAATTGCTAAGGTTGATCTTTCCCAGTGCACGTCCTGTGCGATGTAACCTGTATGCCTTTGTCGAAGTCTTATTGATCTGTACATCCTTTTCTTACTATGATCTGCCTGTACCGCTCGTAAACAAAGTTTTTTCACTGAATTTCGGTACATGTGACAGTAAATAAATCAATCAGTTTAGAGGATGTTCACTAGGTTGATTCCTGGGATGAAGACACTGTGTTATGAAGAAAGGTTAAACAATCTGCACATATACAAATTGAAGCTTAAAATAATAAGATAATTTTATTGAAACATATGAGTTTCTGAGGGGCTTGACACGATAGATCCTAAGGATGCTACTCTTCACATGCATTATAGAAATCATGGACACAATTTCAAAATAAAGGGTCTCTCAGTTAAGAAGAAGAAATGGATCACTCACTTTTGAAACTGTCTACCGTTGAGAGCAGCAAAGACAGGATTACTGAGTGTAGAGCAGGTCAAGCAGCATCATAGGAGCAGGAAAACTTGACGTTTCGGGCCTAAACCCTTCATCAGAAATGCTGCTTGACCTGCTGTGTTCATCCAGCCCCATGCTTGTTATCTCGGATTCTCCAGCATCTGCAGTACCTTTTATCTCTGATTACTGAGTGTAGCCAAGGTTGAATCAGACAGGATGTTGACTGAAGGATAGCGAAATCATGGAGCAAGCTGAAGGGGCCAAACATGTTTTTATGTTCTTATAGTGAATAAGGAAGAAAGGTTTACCTATCAGAGAATGCAGACTCATGCTTGAAGTTTCCAATTTCTGCTTTGGATCATTCAAGTAACAGCTGTAGTAGTGAACCTTTAACTACATGTTGTGAAACACACAATACTATTTTCACATAACAGACTGCTTACAAAGGTCTGTGAGGTATGATTTGTTTGGTTAGCATACAAAACAATACTATTCACTGTATTTTCGTATATGTGACAATAAAAAATCAAATCATAAGTAATTTACTGTCAAGAAAATCTAACCCTTGAATCCTAGGTTATTCTACTGCTGATGTCAATGACATATCAAGTTCTGGTATATTCAGTAAAAATATAATAAATGACCAAATCTGGAAGGCTGTTTTGATATAGGATTTATGACAGATTATGTGATTGTCCGGAGTATATTTTGCTGCTATGGTCAGCAGTAATTCCCGGCACATTCCAAATTGACAATGTAATCAAAAGATCTGAAAATCTCGAACAGTCATTACTAAGAAAATTATAAACTACTTACTTCAGAACAATTTTACTGTAAAGTTACTTATGCTGGAGATTTCCCTCAGGGGAAACATCATACTGAAAGGAAGTTGGCTCCTTGTCAATTTCTGCTTATTTTCATTTTTATAGCTGATAAATCAGAAGTGACAGCAAAAGAACCTTAACAACACATTACTGTGCGTAACTATTACTCAGTAACGCTGTGTTGACAAGGTTAATATCAGAGGTAGAATGAACCATTAAAAAAAACAAAGAAAGGCAGATGTTGGAAATCTGAAACAAAAACAGAAATTTCTGGTGAAACTCAGCAGATCCATCAGTCCCTGTGAAGAGAATCCAGAGTCGATGTTCTGGGTCCAGTGACCCTTCTTTAATGATTAAAACAATGTTCAGAAAGGACGTCATAATGCTATTTGGCCCATGTAGGGAGGGAGTGAAAGAGCATAACTTGTGCACAGTTCTTGACTCCAGCTTTTGGGCTATTTCTGCTTACAGGAATAATTGATCCCATACACTTCTTCTAATTCAAAGATCTCAAAATCATAAAACATTAGAAAACCAACAAGACACTTTAATTATTTTCATGAAGATTGTATTTGATTTCTTCATCTTGCTTTCCTTCTCTGATAGATACTGGAGGGACCATGCTCCAGGCCCCCTTCATTACAGTCTTGAAAGCTACAAGCGGGTATTTGTAATTTCACTAGGTGAAATCTTATCAGGGCCCAAATGCCTTTCGGACATAGGCTTATGACAAGAAATGGGGCAGAATCATATGAAAAGTCAAGCAAGGTCAATCATCCTTTAATTAAGTTCCAGTTGCCAAGGTGAGATTCTCACTTGGCAGTGGAGAGTTCCTTATTAGCGATGTTTATGACTCGTTCACAATCTTATTGACTGCAGATCACAACTTATTAATATGCACCTTCCTGTCCCATTACCTACTGCAAGCAAACGAGATGCTGACAATTCTCAAAATGTAAGCCCGGTAATTTCAACTTCACACCGCCTGGGAAAGGCTTTCATGTTGATCAACATACAACAGCATCTCAGGACATGATCCATGAGCACCAGCCCTAGTCCACAAACATTAGCATTCAATAATTGCCAACCTCTTTGCATCCTCAGAGCATCCCTCAATCCGATTGCAAGATACTTCAGGACAGAACTGCATTGCAGGATGCACTGGCAACAAGCATTGAAAGCTGCAGCAAGGAGACTGTGCACAGAGATAGGGGCCCAGCTCATGGATGGACTAGGCTCCATTTCAGGGATACTCTATTGTTCTCTTTGTGCTCACTCACTTCGCACCTACCTCCACGCTTGCAATATCAATGCGTTACCATGCCATGCCTGTTAATATGGTGGTGCTTCAGCTGGGACTAAACACTACCAGTACTGCATATTGACAATATCTTTTCGATGGATACATAAGCAGGGTGCTTGTCACGCTCATCAGTACGGGATGTGTCCAGAGGGTGGGTGAATTACATCTTGGTGACTGGCACACCAACATGCCAATTGAATGCCAACAGCATGTGCTAGCTGCCTGCACAGCAAAGGCGCTACATATTTATGCAAGCAAATAGTTGCATTGGAAAGCAGGTGCTCAGTACATTCAAGGGGAGTACCAGTGTTGGTCAGGAGTCCTGACAATATCAGTGCAGGGGTTTGACTATGGTCAATCATTTGCTTAGGCAGACCATAGTCCGGGGGTATGTCTGACCACGTTCCAGGGAGTGGGCAACAGTCAGTGCTGTAGGGCCAGCACAAGCAGCCAAGGCGATTGCTGCAGGAGTGGGAAGTCATCCTCTTCCAGTGGCTCGAAAGGTGATAGCTGCTTTGAACTTAAAATGACTGGCTCCTTCCAGGGACTGAAGAGTGACCTGTTTGCAATCTCTCAGTTGTGCACCTATACATTCATCAGTGAGATGACCGAGCCAACGGTGCGAGCATGCACAGTTTATTTAGTTTCCCCATAATAAGATTAGTGCTGCAGCCTGGGCACTAGGATTTGGGAATGTAACTGGCTTCTACCAGGTGCAAGAGGCCATCGACTGTAACCACATTGCACAGAGAGAGATGTGTCACAATGGTGTGGAATTTATCAACAAGAAGGGGTTCCATTCCATAAATTTGTAGATGATCTGTGATCACTGTTTCCATTTCCTGGAAATGTGTGCCCACTACTTTAGCAGTGGCCACAACTCCCACACCCTCTCGCATTTTTTGTATCTGGTGCATGTGTGGGTCCAGGTGCCTCAAAAGGCAGTTTTCTGGGGGAGAAGGACTACAACCATGACTGGTGGCACCATTGCACAACTGCCTCACTGATGCAGAGTGCCGATATAGTGTTACCCAGGCTTTGACTAAAGTAATGGTGACATCATTCATGTAGCTGCAATTTCATCAGATGGATGATGATGTAAATGATTGAGGCCCTTATTCAGACTGTACAAATGTTAAGATGACGGCAGTGGAGTAAGCAGCGCCAAGGCTCTTGAGCAAGCTGGCAACCCTGGATGATGGTTGGTGGTAAGGGTCACAGCCCAGCGCAGGGGACAGCCTGCCTGCGTGGGGAGTGTGGGGCCAGTGCAGGGGAGAATGTGCCTGCATGGGGAGTGTGGGCCCAGTGCAGGGAGAGCGAGCCTGTGTGGCGAGTGTGGGCCCAGTGCAGACAACAGCAAGCCTTCATGGGGAAAGCCAGCATGGAGCGACTGCAGGCCCATGGCGAGAAGAGAACCATAATGTTGAACTTCTAACATTTCTTTATTTTTCTATTTTGTACCTTGTTACCTTTATACCCAGGATAGTGCTGGGAATGGCAAATTTGTACTTTTCACTGTACTCCTGTATCCCTGTACTTGAGTACATGTGAAAATAAACCTAATTCTAATGAATGAATTGTTACAGAGATAGTAGGAACTGCCGATGCTGGAGAATCTGAGATAACAAGGTGTGGAGCTGGATGAACACAGCAGGCCAAGCAGCATCAGAGGAGCAGGAAGGCGGCTGACGTTTCGGGTCGAGACCCTCAGCTTTCCTGCTCCTCTGATGCTGCTTGGCCTGCTGTGTTCATCCAGCTCCACACCGTGTTAGCTCTAATGCATGAATGATTTTATTGTCACGTGTATTTTACAGTAAAAAACACAGTAAAATACAACAAAAAACTGTTGCCCTGATCAGGTGCCATTTTGAATAATTTAAGAATAATAAAAGAAAGATATAGCTTGAAGAGAGTAAACCTTCTGTCACAGAATTTCCACCACCAGCACCGGACCTAATCAACGTCGAAGTCGCCGTTGCTCAGGTGCTATCTATCGCCGCTGGGCCTAACTTGCCAACGTCGCTTCTGCCAGCTCCTGTGCTCAACCCTCTGCCAGCCGCCTCCTCACCACCATCTGCCAGAGTCCTGATCCGGGATCACCAGCCACTGCCATGCTCTGGCTCTGGATCCCAATGAAGCTGCCTTCTGTCTTCATCAATGATGCCAACTGAGTTCTCCCCAGGAGATAAGTAAAAGCAAAAACTATCAAGGGAAAAAAAAAACAAGAAAAGAAATGCAGATGGGGTGGACAAGCCCAAGAATCAGGAAACCAGATGCTGCCTCCTCTGTCACTGCCATCTTAATTACAGATATTTTGAGAGAGTTAGAATACATAAGCAGAGGTCTACTGCTAAAACTGCATAAGCCTTTGGCCAGACAGCGTTTAGAATATTGTCAGCAGTTTTGGGGACAATATCTAAGGAAGGATGCGCTGCCCTTGGATGGGGTCCAGAGGAGGTTCACAAGAACAGCTTCAGGAATAAGAGTTTGTAATTATGAAGAGCTTGGGGTATCTACTGGATGGATTTTGTGAGGGTAGGTGGATCTCTTTGGAACTTACATACTCCTGACAGGCCTGCATATAATGGATGTGGAAATGATGTTTTCACTAGTTGGAGAGATAGAAGCAGAATTACGCCATTTAGTCCATTAAGTCTGTTCCATGATCCAGTCATGGCTAATATGGCTAATATGGAGTCATACTCCAGCCTTCTTCCTGTAAGAATGATCCCTTTACAAATCAAGAGCCTTTCTCTTTCTTAAATACAATCAAAAATGTGGCCTCCACAGCCCTCTGCAGCAACAAGTTCCACTGGTTCATCACCCTCTTGCCTGAAGCAATTCCTCCTCACCTCAATTTTAAAGGATCATCTCTTTATTCTGAGGTTGTGCCCTCCAGTCCTAGACTCTCCTTTTAGGACCCCATCCAAGGAGAGCCCAACCTTCATTTGATACTGGGGCCAAAACCACTTACGATATTCCAAATGTGGCCTGACCAAAGTCTTATACAGTTTCAGCAGTAGATCCCTGCTCTTGTATTCTAGTCCTTTTGAAATGAATGCTAATATGCTCCACTCTGTGCTTTCTGCTAGTCATCACCTCTCATTCACAAAGCCATGCTGACTCAGCCTTATTTTACCATGCACTTGCAAGTACTCTGCAATCTCATCCTTAAAAATGGACTTGAAAATTTCTCCAATGACCAAAGTCAGGCTAACCAGCCTATAACTTCCTGACTTCTTCCTCCCCCCCTTTTTAAACAGGAGGGTTACATTAGCCATTTTCCAATCCTCCGGGACCCTCCCTGACTTCAGTGATTCCTAAAAGATCACCACCAACGTTTTCACAATCTCCTTAGCTATATCCTTCAGAACTATGGGGTATAGTCTATTAAGTGTGAGTGATTTATTCATCGTCAGATCTTTCAGCTTCCCCAGCACCTTGTTTTTAGCTTTGTCCACTACACTCATCTCTGGCCCTGACTCTCACAGAGTTCTTGGATGTTGTTGGTGTCTTCCACTGTGAAAACTGGTGCAAAGTACCTATTGAGATCCTCTGCTACATTTTTATTCCCCATTACTAATTCTCAAGTCCCATTTTCCAGTGGTCCAATATCCACTCTTGCTGCTCTCTTATCTTTTCTGTATCTAAAAAAAACCTCTTGAAATCTTCTTTTATAAATCTAGCTAGCTTACCCTCATATTTCATCTTCTCCCCCTTATCGCTTTTTTTTTGTTATCCTCTGCTAATTTCTGAAGGTTGCCCAATCCTCTGGCTTCCCACTAATCTTCACTCTGTTTTTCCTTCTGCTTTTATGCTGTCCCCGACTTCCTTTGTCCTCTCTTTAGTATGTTTCTTCCTCCTCGGGATGAATCTGGGCCTCCTGATTTACCCCCAGAAACTCCTGTCATTGGTCCTCTACCATCTGCTCGGCTCCCCTTCAATGAACACTGGCCAGCTCCTCTCTCATGTTTTTATAGTTCCCTTTACACGATTGTAATATCATTACATCTGATACCAGCTTCTCCCTCTCAAGCTGCAGGGTGAATTGTATCCTGTGTTGGCCACAACCATCCCCTAAACTCCACCTCTCCCCGCTCCACCCCGCCAACTGAGAGGTTCCTTTCCCTTAAGCTCCCTCATCAAGTCTGCCTCATTACACCTCACCAAGTACAGAATTGCCTGTTCTCCTAGTGCCTCTACCACAAGCTGCTCCAAAAAAAAATCTTGTTATGTAATTAAGTGTTATCTGTGCCACCTATTTGCCCTTAGAAATGTGTCTTTTTAGATTCCCTCCACTATATATACTGTGAAGGACTATTCCTGACTTGACAATGCTTGACCTGGTGCACAGTCAGGTTTTAAATATGGCAGCACAAATCTGCAAAGGTCCCAGCAGCAGCAAGTACGTTCTCCCAGTGTCTGTGTGGGTTTCCTCTGGGTGCTCCAGTTTCCTCCCACATTCCAAAGATGTGCAGGTTAACTGGATTGGACATGCTAATTTGCCTGCAGTGTCCATGGGTGTGCAGGCTAGGTGGATTAGCCATGGGAAATGCAGGCTTACAGGGATGATGTAGGGGTCTGGGTGGGATGCTGTTTGGTGGGGCTGTGCAGATGGGCCGAATGGCCTCTTTCCACACTGCAGGGATTGCCTGAATCTATGAAATACAGAGCTATGCCACTAAAGACAGGAGATAAAGTATTTGAGAAGTAAAGGTTCATGTTGGAAAGTGAACAATTCCCTTCGAACAACACAAAAGGATCAATGATCATCGCTAAGCATGGTTCACAAATCACAGAACATGCATCACGCTTCAAAGCACTGGAAACACCTCTCTCAAACACTGAATCTCATTTAGACAGCAACGATTCAGATGAAGAACATGAATGAACATCCGTCTCATGAGGGAACCTTACTTAAATGATAATGTAATTATGTTACAAAGTAAACTATTTCAATTGTTGAAGAAATCCTTCATTTCATCATATACGACTGAGTGCATTACTAAATCAATGCAATGCATTTGCTTATGTACTATTGTTACTGGTGAAGTTTAATATTCAAGTACTCAAGTCGTGCTTTAGTGTAGTGCTTATGTTTTTGGAAACAAACCACTGAGACATACCTTGCCTCACATTGCGTAAAATGGGGATGTCATGAATTGAAAATTGCATTCCTCAAATTAGTCCTCTTGAGGCTTCAGGTAGATGCCTTTAACATGGGAATGCTGCCGCACATCAGCAGACACATTGATAAGGCCTCTATACATATATACCAGCAAAGGGAGGCCAGAACAAGAATCAAGAAATTTATACTTTTAACAGCACATGTAGTCGCCATTTTAAATGTTTCCTACTGAAAGATCCTTACCAAGAATTCACTAGTAGTGTCCTTTCCCGATAAAGGTCATAATTGTTAATAATTTATCATTTTCAAGGGAAAAAACAAACTTCCCACAAATTCATTTTCTGATTCTACTATAAGTTTTCTTATATAGTATTGCCGTTGACAATGAACTTAATTCTGTCTCCAAAATGACCTATGAAAACCTGCTATCAATTTATATTTGTGATGCATCCTCCTCGAGCTTGGTAAAATTGAAATTGCACAATCACTTCAATCAAAAGCATTGACATGGATGTGCTAAGAGCTGTCACTGAATGCAAAATGTAAACAAAAATATCCATTCCCTTGAACTGCCATCACACTCAAAGATGAGTGCAGAAAAGGGAAAAAAAAATCAAATTTGTTCATTTTGTCTACGACAGTACGCCTTAACTATCACTTGCTGCTCCTAACTGGATATTGACAGTAAAAACTAGCCCAATATTGCAGTCCTCCTGGTATCAGTCACTCATTCAGCACTATTTCTATTCCATCAAATTCACTACTTAGTCTGATTCCTTTAAATGTATAATATAAAATTTTGATTCCGCATAGCAGGTATAGCAGAAAATCATCACAAATCCCCTTACAGGAGGAACCAAACTAGTAATCAACAATGTCAATCATTATTAAAGAATCCAAGTCTTTCCCTTAAGCCCACGGATTTAAGTGTGCTTAGAAATCAAAGCTAAAGGGCATTTTTCAAAGAGTTACATAAACTGGCTTCATGTAAGAAATGTTGCCCTCTGTATAAATGTAGCCAAGTGGTGACATACATAAGTGAATGATAACAGCAGCAGCTCCTTGACTGAGCATTGAGAAACTTTAAAAAAAGCCTTTCCAGTTGAAGTTTTTTTAATTGTATTACAATATGATCTATTCCCCACTTTCAGGTTTTGTTTTGGAAGCTATTGCAACAACTACATCTATTGTTGCTGTAAAATTTCATTAAAGGACAAAAATAAATGTCCAAGGTATTTGAGTTGATAGAACATTCCATTTCTACCTATAGGAGCAAGAAGCACAAGCCCAGACTAATGATATTCTTTACTCTTTCATTGTGACGTGGATGTGTAGCACAAAACTGCTTCCAAGACAACACTAATTGGCAGTCTCAGCTAGAATGTTGAAAAAGATGGCTATTATGCGAACTGTAGGTGTCACATTGTTGCAGTGAAAGACACACTTGAGGTTGCAGTTAAATGCATTGTTAAAAGCATTAAATGTATCTTCAAGTGTTCTTCCCCTGCCCCTTTTATCCAGTCCTTTTCTCTTTCCACTCCCATAAATGGCAACCCCTCATCTCTCACAGTTTATTTATGTTCACAGGTTTTCAAACTGCTGCATGGGCTATCCTCCTTATTCAAACTGTTTTCTTATCACGTTATTTGGTTTTTGTATTATTATTCCTTGCAATTTAATGGAACCTCGTGCCTCTTTAGAGATATATCTCAGTATGCAACTATTCAACAAGAATACTTCACATTGACTGGTGCTTTTCAATTTATTTGTACATAAGTCGACTCTTTGTACGCAAAAGATTTGTTCAAAGTATTCCACATCTGGTGCTATTCTCTTCCACTTCAGTGAGAACAACATTTACTGACTTATCCAAGACTTTGAATGCTTTACAATGCTCACAAATCATGTTATTTTGGAAACCCTTTTATTTAAAACCAAACATTATTTATTTTTCATGGAGAATGCATTAGGATGCAAGACATTCTTATTGTTCCATTTTTAAAGGCAGCCTAAAAATACAGCTCTGTCACTTACATAAGCCACACAATTTATGTAAAATACAAATACAGAATTGAGCTTGTTTTTCAGTGCAGTAAAGAATATTAAGAGCAGACTCAAAGCCGTCTTTATAGTAGTGAGCAGAAAGGATGACATTGAGGTAAAGTGATTATTTAAGTTAGATGGGGAGAGCAGAACTACAGGATATTAATACACAATTATAACAAGCTTATTTCATTTTCTTTCTTTCCTTTCACCCCTCAGGCTGTGATGCTGTGCTTCTCCAAAGCATTCCACAATGCACCCTCAGCATGATCTGACTAACCTCGACACAGTTAACCAAGCAGCATCATAGGAGCAGGAAAGCTTGACGTTTCGGGCCTAGACCCTTCATCAGAAATGGGGGAGGGGAAGAGAGTTGTGAAATAAATAGGGAGAACGGGGGAGGCGGATAGAAGATGGATAGAGGAGAGGATAGGTGGAGAGGAGGCAGACAAGTCAAAGAGGCGGGGATGGAGCCAGTAAAGGTGAGTGTAGGTGGGGGGGAGGGAGGAGGTAGGTCAGTCCGGGGAGGACGAACTGAGGGAGGTGGGGGACGAGCTGGGCTGGTTTTGGGATGCAGTTGGGGGAGGGGAGATTTTGAAGCTTGTGAAATCCACATTGATACCATTGGGCTGCAGGGTTCCCAGGCTGAATATGATTTGCTGTTCCTGCAGCCTTCGGGTGGCATCATTGTGGTATTGCAGGAGGCCCAGGATAGACATGTCGTCTGAGGAATGGGAGGGGGAGTTGAAATGGTTCGCGACTGGGAGGTGCAGTTGTTTGTTGCGAACTGAGTGTAGGTGTTCTGCAAAGCGGTCTCCAAGCCTCCGCTTGGTTTCCCCGATGTAGAGGAGGCCACAACGGGTACAGCGGATGCAGTATACCATATAGGCAGATGTGCAGGTGAACATCTGCTTGATGTGGAAAGTCTTCTTGGGGCCTGGGATTGGGGTGAGGGAGGAGGTGTGGGGGCAGGTGTAGCACTTCCTGCAGTTGCAGGGAAAAGTGCCGGGTGTGGTGGGGCTGGAGGGGAGTGTGGAGCGGACAAGGGAGTCACGGAGGGAGTGGTCCCTCCGGAAAGCAGACAAGGGTGGGGAGGGAAAAATGTCTTTGGTGGTGGGGTCGGATTGCAGATGGCGGAAGTGTCGGAGAATGATGCGTTGGATCTGGAGGTTGGTAGGGTGGTACGTGAGGACGAGGGGGATTCTTTTTTGGTTATTATTGCGGGGACGGGGTGTGAGGGATGAGTTGTGGGAAATGCGGGAGACATGGTCGAGGGCGTTCTCGACCATTGCGGGAGGGAAGTTGCGGTCCTTGAAGAATGAGGACATCTGAGATGTGCGGGAGTGGAATGCCTCATCCTGGGAGCAGATGCGGCGGAGGCGAAGGAATTGGGAATAGGGGATGGCATTTTTACAGGAAGGTGGGTGGGAGGAGGTGTATTCCAGGTAGCTGAGGGAGTTCACAAGCTTCAAAATCTCCCCTCCCCCAACCGCATCCCAAAACCAGCCCAGCTCATCCCCGCCTCCCTAACCTGTTCTTCCTCTCACCTATCCCCCTCCTCCCACCTCCATCTCCTATCTACTAACCTCATCCCGCCCCCTTGACCTGTCCGTCCTCCCTGGACTGACCTATGTCCTCCCTACACCCCCCCACCTACACTCACCCTTACTGGCTCCATCCCCGCCTCTTCGACTTGTCTGCCTCCTCTCCACCTATCCTCTCCTCTATCCATCTTCTATCCGCCTCCCCCTCCCTCCCTATTTATTTCACAACCCTCTTCCCCTCTCCCATTTCTGAAGAAGGGTCTAGGCCCGAAACATCAAGCTTTCCTGCTCCTGTGATGCTGCTTGGCCTGCTGTGTTCATCCAGCTCTACACCTTGTTATCTCGGATTCTCCAGCATCTGCAGTACCTATTATCTCGACACAGTTAATGTTTCAGAGGTTAGTTTAGATGCAAGCTAACAAGCCTGGAACTCTCAGTCCACACCTACAGTCACAGCAGTGGGAGGCCTGGGCACCTTAATCATTGCATCCACTTTGTTAAAGAATTAGCTGTCATGAAGTTTAAAAAAAAGCATTGGGAAAGTGAATTTTTATAGATGTCAGAAATTGCATTCAAAAAGCTGAAGTACATGCTGTACGTTAATTTTGAACGACATAATTGCCTATGTAACCCAAAATGTAAGTCCTGCCCTTTTAAATTTTATCCTGCTAAGTCTAGGCGTAACACACAGCAGTGCAGATGGGTTATACCTGATCAAACTGAGACCATCTTTCAGTAAAAATGATTATGTGCCCTTCTTGAGTAAAGCATCTTATTAATCCTTTATCGGTCATGTACCAGAGGGATCGGTTGACCATGCTGTTATATATTTTCAAGAAAAGTTAAATAACCAGAGTTCTATCTCATCCATAGCTATTTTAAAAGACTATAACTGTAAGATCTACACAGTAGTTAGCAGAAACTGCAATATAAATTTCAGAATAAAAATTAATTCTCTTTATAGCCACCTAAATGAAAAGATATGTATATATTACAAACAGACAGGCTATTCAGTCCTGGTCCTTGATTTCTTCATTGAGGCCTGTTTCAAGCCAATGTACATATTTGTGGTATCTGTTTTCCCAGCACAAGATTTTAAGAAGGATAATATTTTAAGGTCAACTTGGGTACATTTAACATGTCAACACCTGACTCCAAAATTAATCTTTTTTTTTAAAAACTGTTCTGTTGCTCAAGATTTACCCCTGAGCAGATAAATGGTAGCAAGTTCTCTCTGGATATCTAGAAATGGTAAGAAGATTATTTCAATAGTAATCAATGTTTATATTTTGAAGCCAGGGATTAGAAATTACTTTGCTTTAAAGCCTGCCCCTTTTTAGGTGCTAGAAATCCATCTGGTGTCAGTCCCAGAATTATGAACTGTTAAAGGGGTTACATTATCTTTCTGCCTAAGATTTTAGTTGATTTAGTGCATAGAAGCTACTCCATATAACTTGATGTGCACAATCCTTAGAAACAGTGAAACTCTCTTTCTCTGCCATGCATATATAGGTAGATAATTATCAAATTCTAGTTTGGAATCTCGGCACAGTGACACAGTGGTTAGCGCTGCTGCCTCACAGCACCAGGGACCTGGGTTCAATTCCACCCTTGGGCGATTGTCTGGAGTTTGCACATTCTCCCCGTATCTGTGTGGGTTTCCTCCGGGTGCTCCGGTTTCCTTCCACAGTCCAAAGATGTGCAGGCGAGGTGGATTGGCCATGCTAAATTACACATAGTGCCCAGAGATGTGTAGATTGGGTGGGTTTATAGGGGAATGGGTCTGGGTGGGATGCTTTGTGGGTTGGTGTGGTCTTGTTGGGCCAAAGGGCCTGCCACTCAGTGGGGATTCTATGATCATGAGTACACTCCTCATTGCCCATTTTCAGCAAACATTTGGCAACCAGTTTACTGTTGTTCTGACCTCATCATCACCTCCACAAAAAAAAGGAATCAGCTTACTCATATTCTTGCACCAATTTTTTTTTCTCTCAAGGGTGCAGTTTTCGGGAAATATAGTTGTCTATTTGTTTGTATTTCATCAATGGAGACCAACAAACACTATGAGAAGCATTCCTTAGCATTCCTCAAAAATTACTCAATTTGTCCAACAGTTGGTTGATTTTGTTCCTAAGATAAGTTACTTCAGACCTTCAGGCCTTGACAAAGCAGCCATTAATAATGCAAGACCAAACAATAAGTGCAAGCCAGCTATTTGCCTCTGCAGAGCATCAAATCTGTCCAGTGTTCACTTGTACAGTTAAGATTGCAAGGCAATTGGGAGTAAAAATCTTAGCGTTCCTTCTCATGGCCTATTTGAGGGGGGCTGATATCATGGTTAAGGTGAATTGCCTGGTGCAGAGCACAGATCAAACTTGGAGCCATCCATATGTGCACGTCTCTAAAGCAGTAGCAGAGATTTGCTTACAGTAGCAAACTTAAAACATATAGGTTGAGACAGTCATTGATAACCACGATAAATAGGCACCACGACTTTGCATTCAAATTCTTCCTTGCATGTACTAAGACAATCTTGATTCATTAATTGAAAAGTCAAGGTTTAATGATTTTACATTGAGATACCTGGTGTGTTCTCAAGAAAAGCTGGACACCGCCCCAAGAACTTACTAAAATGGCTCACTAGCAACACCTGCTGTTAACATTTGATTATTACAGAAACTGTTTCCCAGCTTTATGTCCTATATAATACCCCATTTGTTCAAAGGGAGCATGGTCAGAGATTGGATAACAGTGCTATAGTCCTACTATTCTGACCATCATGGCTCTCTCTAAGAAATGCAATGTGAAACTTCCCTATTCTTGTTTGCGTGTCTCTTTGAACCTCTGAGCCAGCAGATTAAAACTTTCACAAACTTTGCTTCTGATGTTGTCTGATTAATTTTATTTATTACATAGTTTCTGAGGAGTCAGAAGTGGTTGCTAAAGGGAATATCACTTATTTTACACAAGTAGAATGAATTGATTTGTTTTTTAACTGGGGGCCTGCCCTCTGTCAATTAAGATACATGAGATGCAAACTGAAGTTAATGGGAGATAGTAAGAACTGCCGATGCTGGAGTCAGAGACAACAGTATGGAGCTGAAGGAACACAGTAGGCCAGGCAGCATCAGAGAAACAGGAAAGTTGATGTTTTGGGTTGGGACCCTTCTTCAGAAAAAGGAGTCAACACATTGGTTGTTTTGACTCTTTGTTCTTAATATCAGTTTTGAAATTGTCTCAACTCCAGTGAGATTGTTGTAAACATTCATCGTTTGCCTCCAGCGCTATGAGAAATTATTTTGGCCCTTCGCTCATTTTAAACATCCACTCCTACAGTCTTTGAGACTCCCAGAGTCTTTCTGTTGTACTTCTGAGATTAGGCATTCTTTTCCACAAAGAGCAGTGGTGCATGGAGAAATCTCAATAATAACAGATGCCCGTGCAATGGAATCTGTAGTTTCACAGCTTATATGCTTTGAGACAGATCCTGACCAAAAAGAGAAAACATAAAGGGAAAGTGAGAAAGGAAATGACTTTCCCAATTTCTAATAAAGCTGAGACAAGAAACCAAAGCTGCCAGGGGAACAAGATCTAACTGAATCATACAAAAGGGCACAGAAAGCCCTTGGAGCGCAAGACATGTTCCTTACTCCAGTAATGCAGTACAGGCAAGTTGAAGAAAATGGCGACTTGAATTGGAAGCTGCAAGTAAGTAAATTCAAAATTGCAGTAGCTGTTCCTGTTACTTAAATATAACATTTGCAAATTTCAGTCATCAGACTGCATTGAGGTTCTGCAAACATAGAGTGATAGAGCTGTACAGCACGGAAACAGGACTTTTGATCCAACTCATCCATGCTGGTCTGATGTCCTAAATAAATCTAGTCCCATTTATCAGCATTTGGACCATATCCCTCTAAACCCTTCCGATTCATATACCCATCCAGATGCCCTTAAGTGTCGTAATTGTACCAGCCTCCATCACTTCCTCTGGCAGCTCATTCCATAAATGCACCAGCCTCTGCATGAAAACGTTGTCCCTTAGGTCCCTTAAACCTATGCCCTCTAGTTTTGAACTCCTCTACCCTGGGGAAAAGACCTTGTTTATTCACTCTATTCATGCCCCTGTTCATTTTATAGACTTCTGTAAGATCACCCCACAGCCTTCGACGTTCCAGGGAAAATAACCCCAGCCTATTCAGCTCAAACCCTCCAAACACTGGAAACATCCTTGTAAACCTTTCTGAACCCTTTCAACTTTCACAATATACTTTTTATAACAGGGAGACCAGAATTGAACAAAGTATTCCAAAAGTGGCCTAACCAATGTCCTATACAGCCTCAATATGACCTCCCAACTCCTGTACTCAATGCACTCAATAAAGGCAAGCAAACCAAGTGGCTTCAGAGATAAAAGGTACTGCAGATGCTGGAGAATCGGAGATAACAAGCATGGGGCTGGATGAACACAGCAGGCCAAGCAGCATCATAGGAGCAGGAAAACTTGACGTTTCGGGCCTAAACCATTCATCAGAAAAGGGTTTCTGATGAAGGGTTTAGGCCCAAAATGTCAAGTTTTCCTGCTCCTATGATGCTGCTTGACCTGCTGTGTTCATCCAGCCCCATGCTTGTTATACCAAATGGCTTCTTCACTATGCTGTCCACCTGCGGCTCCAATTTCAAGGAATTATGAACCTGCAACCCAAGGTCTCTTTGTTCAGCAACACTCCTGAGGACCTTACCATTAACTGTGTAAGTCCTGCCCTGATTTGCCTTTCCAAAATACAGCACCTCACATTTATCTAAATTGAACTCCATCTGCCACTCCTTGGCCCATTGATTCAACTGAGGTAACCTTCTTTGCTGTCCACTATACCTCAAATTTTGGTGTCATTTGCAAACTTCTTAACCATACCTCCTATGTTCACATCCAAAACATTTATATAAATGACAAAAAGCATAGGATCCAGCACCAATTCTTGTGGGACAGCACTGGTCACAGATTTGACATTTTTACTGAGACCGTGGCTTAGTCATGAGCTGTTGGCAGTTGGGGATCAGACAACATGCTAGAAAAAGAGGAGCTGGAATTGTGAGGAAAACCAAGTTTTCAAGAACTTTGTGACTGAAACTGATACACAAATATATGTAATATATACAAAAATATACATCTATATATGCTAAGCGGATTGCCAAATCAATTTGCAAGATCTGTATAGTTGTACGTCCTATTTAAAGCTTAAAATATAGTTTATAATTGACCACAATTTGCTTCTTCATTCACCTTTACCTTATATTGTTTCTGGGTTTTGGAATATAAATGGTTATCTCAGAAAATATTGAGTGCTTGCTTTGTTTTAAGGGAAAAGCAAAGGGCCAAGTTTTATGGAGGTATTTCAGAAAAGTATTTGGGAAAATTGTAGAATTTCGCCTGATTACAAAAACAGATTGGACAATTCAATTATTCCTTGTTTAACACATCTAATATGTGTTACAAAGTTGGGTAGAGTCATTGCGAAGTGAAAGGCAGGAAGCTAAAATGTCTGGTTTCTTTAAGAGACTTGTGCTTTGGCTATACTTGGAAATGTTTTAAAAGATGTATGTTTGTAAGGAGCAGCTGAAGTTGCCAGTCCAGCGAGCCCCAAAATGTGAAACTAATGCATCCAAAAAGCCTTACAGGCAGCAGGCAAAACAGCAGTGTTGTTTTGATAGTAGGAACTGCTGATGCTGGAGTCTGAGATAACAAGGTGTGGAGCTGGAGGAACACAGCAGGCCAGGCAGCATCAGAGGAGCAGGAAAGCTGACGTTTCAGGTCTGGACCCTTCTTCAGAAAAGTCTTGTTTTGATATTGTGACAATGAGCTTGAATTTGGCCAACTAAATTAAACGAAGCTCCTAGGTACAGAAAGCCAAGTGAATTTAAATCTGATGGTGTTGACAACTTGAAACCAATCATGTTATAATAATTTGATTATGTAATTACAGGTATATAAAATGAGGGCATTTGGAAACTCAGGAGAGCCAACAGCCAACTGCCACACTTAATACCATTCAGCTCTCAGAGAAAGCCTATTGAATTAATCAAAGATACCATGATATTTTAGCTCAAAGCCTTCACAGGAGAAATTACAGCAGAATTGACAGAAGAAAGGTGTTCATGAAGACAGTGGAGGTGACAGAAGATTCCAGAAGACATCTGCGCAAACATGGAGAGATTAAGTTATAGCTTATTGCTTCTTATTAATTAAGATTATATTAGCGGGACTTGTTTTAATTTAAACAGCATTCCAACAGAATTTAGACCAGTTAGGAAATTGTTCGTGTCTAGGAGGTAATTGTTGATTTGTTAGTAACTTTATTTAACCCAACAATGAACGAATGAACAAAAAAATGTTTCTTGTTATTTGTAAGATGGAGATCAGGGATTTTATTTCTTTCTTAACCACTCTTTTATTGGATTATGAGGGGAAAGATGAGCTTCTCCGGGTGTTTGGGGTCTAATTATTAGAGGGGAACTCCTGCTCCTGTCTTAACAGATTGGGGCTTGTATTTTAGTTTAATTATCAGAGGGGATCAGCCATTCCCTGTCGTCACATGTGTTTCCAAAAAAAAAGAGATGTTCTGCCTCAAAACAAGCTAAACTAAAATAGCTCTTCTATTAGAAAAACACAAAACATGTTACATTCCTGCTCTGAACAGAGAGCTGCCCACTGCCACCTTCTCTGTTCATTGCAACTGCACGTGCACGTGCTGGCTGGCACAACCTGAAAAAGTCCTAAATGACATTTCAACACAGCACAAAGGAAAATTTCCAAAATCTTTCTTATTTGGTTCAGAACATTCACCTGATTCGACAGTATGTCTGCCAATTTACGAGGCTAACATTCAGTTGTTGCAGGGCTTGCACTGGAAGGTGGTGATGAGCACTGACCAGAGACTAAGCAATCTGTACTTGGATCCTGGTTACTTCCTACTGTTGCCACTCACATCCAGTTTGACAACTCATGCAAATTTTGTCTTTTTTTTTCCAAGAGAAAGCAGTGAATTTGTTTAAATGTATGTCTTCATGAATTCCTTTTGCTCTGCTGCTGATTCACAAGACTCTAAAGTAACCATCTTTGCAATTCCAACACAGTAAAATGGTTTGTTCTTGCAACGAGATTAATGAAAATAATGGACTCTTTCATTTAATAGATTATTTTTCTATCCAATATTCTTTCTTAACCTCCATCTTTATGACATCAGTATCTTTACTGACTTCAATCAGCATTCTTTTCCATCCCAATGCTTAGTCAAATGACCAGAATTAGTGTGTCAGCCTGCACCACGAGTTTTAGAGTAGACAACAGAATGCCCACTCTGCGAACAAGACCTCTGTTTGTGGTTTCAAATTGGAATATCCAAAGTTAGTAAGCACCATGAACACTATAATGAAATGATGCAGGTTGTTAATTATAACAACATTTTAATAACCAGTTATGTTTGATTGCACAAGTGTCAAAGAGATGCAGGATACAGTTTCATTTGGGGTTTCCTTACCTCTCACTAACTTTGGTGGAAACTCTACAAAGTCAGTGCAAACTGCTATTTCTCCTCCTCCGAGGTTTCTGCTGTCGGTATAGTTTGAGGTTGGGTATCTCTTGCAACTATTCTATCCTGCGGTTTTGTGCTTGGCCATTCAAACAGTTGATTGTTGGCCCCTCTGAAATGCCTGTGGGATAGTAATACAAGTACACAAAGCAGGAGGCTAGCACACAGGTGTTGAAGGAAATCAGGAAGGCTAATGGAATGTTGGCCCTTATTTCAAGGAGGCCGGAGTAAAAGAGCAGGGAAGTCTTCCTGCAAATATACAAGGTGCTGGTGAGGCCACATTGGAGTAGTGTGAACAGGTTTTGTCCCCTTATTTAAAACTATATTCTAAAATATCAGTCCAGAGAAGAGAGAAAGTTTGCTGGGATGGAGGGGTTATCTTATGGGCAAAGATGAAAGAGGTTGGGACTCTACTCACTGGAGTTTATAAGGATGAGAGGTGATCTCATTGAAAGAAATCAGATTCTTAAGGGGCCTGACAGGCTCAATGCTAAGAGGATATTTCCCCTCATGGGACAGTCTAAACTGGAGGGCCTGTACTGCGCTGTTATGTTCTATGTTCTATGTTCTAAACTGGAGGGCATAATTTCAGAAAAAGGAGTTAACAATGTAAGATTGAAATGAAGAGGAATTTCTTCTCTCAAAAGTTTGAGAGGAACCCCTTGCCACAGGACTGTTAGGGTGGCAGAGTCCTTGTGTATTTTTAAGGCTGAGGTAGATATATTCTTGATCATTTTGGGAAACAAGCTTTATTGGGAAAGGGCAGGAAAGTGGACATGAGGAATGTCTGATCAGCCATGATCCTATTGAATGGTGGACGGGGCTCAAGGTGCTGAACAGCATATTCTTGTTCCTGTTTTTTATGACTTTAAGTGAAACAGTAGAATGATTAGCATTGAGCAGCGTAAGTCTTAGGTTAAGATACTCTATGCATCCTGAGTAGTACTGGTGTTAGTCACCAACAGAATTCAGGTCATTTCAGTCACCTTCATCCTTCCATTTGTGATTTATCTATCTCCTTCCCCTTTATAAAACTAGAACCAAGTACAATCCACACCCAAACAATGCAGTTCTCAGTTAATTAGCTGCATGTGATTCAAGATCCAAGTGAATCATAATTCAACCCACTACAAATCAGATTTGGCTGCCATTAAAATATATATAGGCAAAGGACACAGCAAGGAGTCTACTGTTTGAAACGCGGAAACAGAGAATACTACCTTTATTTTGCAATGGAAAATTGCTTTAAACACAAAAAATACTGCTTCTATGTAGAGAATGCAAAAAGAACAATGAGCAGAAATAAACATTGAACCTTGGAAGAACATGCTGTTTGCCTCCTTCATGCATAAATAAATATGAAAGATCCTTTCTAATCAAGCATGGATTCATGAAGACTTCATTTATTCAAGATTAATTCAGTTGTTTTTGAATGTTTCAGAGATGTTGTGTGGCTGTGCTTTTGCAAAGGATGTCTTGGTTCTCAGTGATATAATTAACTTTTCCAGTATAATCACTGCCACGGTACTCCAAAAGGAATTTGTGTGTGAAGCACTTCAAGAAATTTTGACATGATAGATGCCACATAAATGAAGTATTATAATCAGAATGAAAAACATAACAGGACAAGGCAAGCCAAGAGATCTAAATCACTGAAATCAGAGACAACAAAATAACAGCAGTGACAACATACGTCAGAATAAAAGTGATAAGTTGAGTAACACACTTCAAATTATTTCAGAAATTAGGCTTCTCTGAAAGATGAATGCACATTTTAAAAAAGCCAAGAAAAGACTATCAGCTCCACCAGTGCTGCACTTGATGGTGCCGCCTCATTTATGACTCTCCGAAGAAAAATGAAACAATGAATTAACCTATAACTAATTACAGCAAACTGTTCATCTACAATGCCTTATAACTCATAGCCCCATAATTATTTTTTTGCTTTTACTTCTCTACAGGCACTGCCACTGCCTTCAGTATGCTCAGCAATTAGATAGCATGAGGAAGTGACACCAGGTGACTCACAGAATAGGTGAAGATTGGATGGGAACATGCCACCTTTTTCACAAAAAACTGAAGGAAATGTTGCCCAGGGTTTTGGGTCACAGAATTCATGGACACCTGGCCGATAAGTAATACTGGAGTAGGCTCTGAGGTCAGTTTTCAAAGATTTTCAGCAACTGGCAAGGTACGATTCTGGTTTTACTCCTTACTTTCATACCAATATCACTGAAGCTCTCTCTTTACAGTAGATATCAATGGAAAATGTGGCAGCATCATTGGGCTGTTGTTAATTGAATTGCTTTACAATTTTAAATGTCTTTATTTGATTATCCTTCTAAATTTTCAAAGTCACAGAGCACAAATCAAGATTTTGCAATTTGCACCCATAATAGAGTCATAGAGTAATACTGCATGGAAACAGGCCCTTCAGCTCAAACTGGTCCATGCTGACCATGGTGCCCATTCTGTCAGTCTGCATTTGTTCCATATCCCTCTAAACCCTCCCCCATCCATGTACCTATCCAAATGTTTCTTAAATGTTGCTATTGTACCTACCTCAACCACTTTCTCTCACATGCCATTCCATGTACACACCACTCTGCGTGAAGAAGTTGCCCCTCAGGTCCTTCTTAAATCAATCCCCTCTCACCTTAAACCTATGCCCTCTAGTTTTCAATTCCCCATCCCTGGGAAAAAGACTATACACATTCATCCTATCTATGCCCCTCATGATTTTATTCACCTTAATAAGGTCACCCCTCATTTTCCGATGTTCCAAGGAATAAAGTCCTATCCTGGCCAACCTCTCTCCTATAGCTCAGGCCTACTAGTCCTGGCAACATCTTCGTTAATTTTCTTTGCACACTTTCCAGTTTCATACATTTTTCCTATAACAGGGTAACCAAAACTGTACATAACACTCCAAGTACAGCCTCACCAACGACTCATACAATCGTAAGATAACATCCTAACTCCGATACTCAATGCTTCAACCGGTGAAGGCCAGCATGCTAAATGCCTTCTTCACCACCCTGTCCACCTGTGATGCTGCTTTCAATGAACTATGTACTTGTACTCCTAGGTCCCTCTGTTCCACAACACTCCTCAGGACCTTATCATTAACTGTATAAGTCCTACCTTGGTTTGACTTTCCAACGTACAACACCTCACACTTATCTGTGATGAATTGCATTTGCCAATCCTCAGCCCACTTCCCCATCTGATCAAGATCCCTCTGTAATTTTTGATAACCTTCCTTGCTAACAATATACCTCCTAATTTTGTATCATGCACAAACTTACTAATCATGCCTTGTACATTCACATCCTGATCATTTATATAAATATCAAATAACAAAGGTCCCAGTACCGACCCCTGTGGCACACCACTGGTCACAGGCCTTCAGTCCGAGAAACAACTTTCAACCATCACCCTCTTCCCACCAATGGGCCAATTTTGAATCCAATTAGCTAGGTCTCCCTGGATCCCATGCGACCTAATCTTCATGACTAGCCTGCCATGCGGGACCTTATCATAGGCCTTCAAGTCCATACAGACAACATCCTCTGCACTACCCTCACCTATCCTCTTCATTACCTCTTCAAAAAACTGTAGAAGATTTGACAGACATGACTTCCCGCACACAAATCCATGCTGACTATCCCTAATCAGACCTTGACTATTCAAGTATTGGTTGATCCTGTCCCTTAGTATCCTCTCCAATAAACTTGCCTACCACTGATGTCAGGCTCACTGGCCTGTAATTCCCTGATTTGTCATTGCTATCTCCATTAACCACTCTCCAGTCTTCCAGAAATTCACCATTGGCTAAAGATGAAGCAAAAATCTCTGCAAGGGCCTCTACAATTTCTTTCCTAGCCTCCCACAATGTCCAACGATGGACTTGATCAGTTTCAGAGAATTTATCCACCTTATTGTACTTTAACGCTACAAACACCTCCACTCCGGTTATATGAATGTGGTCCAGAACATCCCCCTTTGTTTCCCTTTCTTCCTTAGCATCCCTGGTTCTCTCCTCAGTAAACACTGAGAAGAATAATTCATTAAAGATTTCCCCCATCTCCTGTGGATCCACAGATAAATGGCCATGCTGATCATTCAGGGGACTTATTGTCTCAGTGGCCACCCTCTTACTGTTAACATAGCTATAGAACCTCTTGGGATTTTTCTTTAACCTTATCTGCCAGAACCATCTCATACCCTCTTTTTGCTCTTCTGATTTCCCTACTAAGTGTGCTCCTACACCTTTTATAGTCATCTAGGAATTCACTTGAACCCGATAGCTTAAACTCAATGTATGCCTTCTTCTTTTTCCTGACCAAAGCCTCAATATCCCTTGTCGGCCAGGGATCCCTAAACCTGCCAACTTTTCCCTTCACCCTGACAGGGACTGTCCCTGGACTCTTGATATCACATTTTTAAAAGCCTCCCTTTTCCTTCAAACAGATTCACCCATTGATCTCTGCTAGATCCTGCCTAATGGCCCCACAATTGGTCTTGCTCCAGTTCAGCACTTTAACTTGTGGACCTATCCTATCTTTGTCCACAACTATGTTACAACGAAGTGAGTTATGGTCACTGGACCTGAAGTGCTGTCTGACTGACACTTCAGTCACTTGCATGACCTCGTACCCTCCCGAGTACAGCCCTCTATGTATTGATTTAGGAAACTTTCTTGGACACATTTGACAAATGACCTCTTTATCTGCAATACTGGCTTCAATTAATCTGCAACTCGGCCACTCCAAAGTCAATAATCTCTCTTCTAACCTGTAAGGATTTTAACCAAAGGCCTGCACTGCTGAAGTATCAGTTCTTCACTACTTTTTTCAAATTCCTTTCAGATGGGTGAAATACAGGCAAATGGATCCAGGTTAGTTTGGGAAACTTGGTCAGTATGGACGAGTTGGACCGAAGGGTCTGTTTCTGTGCTATATGACTCTATGAAGGATAACATTCTACGTTGGATTTTGTTGCCATAAACGTGCATTAGCCTTTAACAATCTATGCACGCAGTCAAATATCTTTACACATTCATAGCTCTACCCTATCACCATGAAGAAAATATTCTATTTGTCTTCCTCAGCATCAAAATAAACAATCTCCAACCTTCTAATATTGAACTCCATGGAGCATAGTTTGACCCACTTAGTTCACATCCCTTGTAACTTAACATTCTAAAATGAATAATATTCTGTTTCCAAATTTACTAAGTGACAAATTTTGCAGTTTCACCACTTCTAGTGGCAAAAGTGCTACGCAAATTTATCTTAAACCATGGATACATTTCTCCCCCAGCAGCTTTTAGAGTGGATATGCAACACTCTATTCCTTCACCCAAGATATTAATACATGGTTAATGGTTCAGCGCTAAAGCCCCAGCACGGTTCCCTTAAAGAACACCATTTTCCACATCCTGTTATTATGCAAGTCTCTAGCACATTCCATTATTCTTGCCAGACTTCTTGCATTGGTAAGCCCAATGTCCTTGTGCACTGCTTGACTTGTAAAGCTCTTGGAATGCAGGGCAGCTTCTTGGCAAATGCAAAAGACCCAGTTACCATACACTTTCCTCGTTTTCTGCATCCTGACTACTGCACCATTACTAGACACTGCACTTAATGTGTGCAACAGCTATTTTCTGGTTACAATGACTTCATTGACACACTGATTAAAGAGGACAAAAAATATGTAGTAACCTTTTTTTTATCCAAGAGATCTTCTTAAAAAAAAACTTTGGTACAATAAAAGCTACAACTATCTCCATTATCCATGCAGAAAGCTCAGCATGTGAAAAATAATCATACTCCACTTGTCACAGTACTTAATGACAAACTGATCAATTGTTTTTTGATTGTTACCTGCAAAACATCAGTTCCACAAGGTGAATTTTGAACTTTGCTTCAATATGTAGCTCATTTCTAACATTCCCCATTGCTTAGCAAGAACTCTCTGGTCCTCTTGAGACAGGCTCAAAATATTGATTCCATGTAATCCCTCATTTCCCAAGGAATCTTTATTTTGACTACCTGCTTATCTGGATCTTCAAGCGTTAATTCTAAAAAGCATATTGCCACCATTTGTTTTAAAAGCTTGGGTTTTGACAGGGAATCTGTGGCCTTACAATTCATTCTTGGGAATTTGGTACTTTTCTATATAACGTTTGCTGTCTTTTGCAAATGTTATTGATACCTAAGGAATATATAAAATTCTTGCCACTGTAATGTTACTGTATGTGGAGATTCAAAAATGTAGCACCTTCCTGTGTTTCTTTTGCATTTACAGAAATTGTTTTATGGCATTTCAGCTGCAGCTCCGACATTTATTTTGTCTCTTTTTTAAATTCCCTTTTTATTCATCAAGTACAGAAGTATGTTTCAACAACTTTGCAGAATCCACAGCCCTATTTGGAATTAACACTCTGCTTGAACAAGTTCATAAATGACATATTCAATGTTCCTGACTTGTTCTTTCCCTGGGTCCTCAGTATGAATGTAACTTCCACAAGACTTATCTGAGGTCTTTTCCTGTGAGTTTGAAGGCTGCATCACTGTGGGAGATGCTGCGATGATCTAAGAATGATTTTGCCCATTAACACCCAGGATATTGATAATGAAGATTCAGTGATGGTAACACCATTGAATATCAAGGGGATATGGTGAGATTTTTTCTTGCAGAAGATAGTCCTGATCTGGCATTTGTTCGGTACAAATGTTAGTTGCAAATTATCAGCGTAAGCCTGAATGTTGTCCAGGTCTTTATGCATGTAATATCACGATCAGATCAGGAGGGGTGAATTGGCTTCTCTCAATTTTTAATTCCATCTTTGTTGATCATAATTTTTTACAAATCATTTTAGCAGGCAGCTGTCACACTTCAAAGTATAACACTAATAAAAACTGAACAGTCAATCACAAGATTTTCTTGAGTGAGCAGGGAATTTCATTATTTACTAAGTAGGGGGAAAAAAAATCAACATATCAAAGACGGGTATAAGGTTTTGGAAAAAAGTGTATGTTACTGTCAGCTAGAGAAAGAAGTTATAAAGTTTAAAAGTCCTGAGAGTCCTGGAGGTATTAGATTTTGACCTGAGACAGTTTTTTTAATGTTTGTTTTATATCTTCAGGAGTAGAGAAATCTGTGGGTATCTTCAAATTTTCAGTTAATGGTTGTTTCTCCAATTTGCTTTTTGACTGGCAATGGTTTCAAGATGATAAGTGAATAGGGACAGAGACAGACTTTCAGTCTTTGCTATGACTAATTCACATTTTTTTCTTCTGTCTGCTGTTCTGCCAACTGAAGCTACTGAAGAAATATGACTTATTTCCATGCTTGAGTCTGGCAACATTGTTTTTTTTCAAGCTGGATAGTTGCAGGCAGCCTTTATATGTTTGTTACGTACATGTTTCATGCAAGTGTAAACTAAAATAGAAGATACAAGTTTCTTAATTGATTCCAGTATCTTTATATAAATTAGTAATTTCAGTTCTGGCACTTTGTTTAAACCACATTAGGATCCTGAATTTGCTTTAATCTGTGGTAAGGTGATTGCTTAGCCATTTTAGGTAAATATGTGACCTTCTGGAAGTAAGTTAGTCCATGAAATGTAGTAGTTATTACACTCAGCTCATGCAATTTGGAAATTGCTGATTCATATTCATCTACTCTTGAGAGAATGGGCATAGTCTGCCCCAGTACCAGAGCAATTACAAACAATACTGAACATTGTGCAATTATCAGTGAGACATTATTAAATTTATTCAGCTTTGCAGTTCTTTTGATGTTTTAGAAGAATCAGAAATGATTGTTCATTTGATAATGGACACAGCAGAGGCCAGATTGCTGCATGAAGGAAATCTGCAATCCATTTGCATTTCTGCATCAGAAGGGCAGTTGACTGTTTTGTAGGGAAAGGTTAAAAAAAATCAGGTCTTTTTTGGAGTGATTGAAAGATGAGTTTTGACTCAGGGTTTCCCAGATACAAATAGCATGTAAATAAAGATTTATGTGCTAAATAACTGGTAACAATTTAATGGCTCCTTAATTCAATTTTTCACAATATGGAGAATGAATTGATCCTTAAGTATATGTTCTCATTTATTACATTTTGTATATATACATATTTGTATAATATTTGAGGTCAAACAACAGTTATTTTTCTGAACTGTGCCAATCCAAGCATTCCACCTGCTACCTTTGACTTGTTGTAATATGAAGATGAATATTTTGTTTTCCATTTTGAGATATGCCACAGACTTAATTTTGTTAGTGAAGTGCTGTAACTGCTAAAGGAGTTCACTTCAATTGGGAAATACATTTGTGCAGTTACCATACAAAAAGAAGACAAAACAGCATGGAGCAAGGGAAACAGCGAAAAAGACTTACGCCATTACATGTAGAAGGCACTAATGTCATTGTAATAGCAATATTAACATTAGGCAGCTTAGAGGAATTTAATTTTAAAAAATCCAAAAATGATCAATAAAAACCGAAAGAACTGCAGATGCCGTAAATCAGGAACAAAAACAGAAGTTGCTGGAAAAGCTCAGCAGGTCTGGTGGTACCGAAACGTTAACTCTGATTTTTGATCAGAGATGCTGCCAGACCTGCTAAGCCTTTCCAGCAACTTCTGTTTCTGTTCAAAAAATGATCAGGTACTTTATTAACATTTTCAGAATTCCTAGAAAGTATTTCATCTCCCAAATTCCTCACAACTGTTTCTATTGTACAATATGTATTCAAAAACTTAGCACCAAGCAGTACAACTTCCTTTTCACAATTGTGTTGTAAATATCTATAAACATAGCCCTGCTTTTTCTATTGTGCTAGTTGTAACAAATACAACACAGAGACAATGGAAGGTGAAGGGTTGCTCTGAATTCACACAAATCAGACTGTAATTGTTTGGGGTTCATAAAACGTCATCCACCTTCCACATACTAATTTGCAAACAAAGTAATTCATTTATATTCAATTTCAAATGTAAAAAGGCAATGAACTGAGATTTAAATTTTGATTGTCATTCTTGAATCATATGTGCAAAGGTGGCAGAAATCCTGATTCCATAAATCAAAACTTTAAAAATGGAGCCAGGCTGGATCAGATGTCTGTACAAGTGCCCCACAAGCAGCCTAACAGACTTTTAGTTATTGAGGCAGTGTCCTTCCATCTCCATGTCAACTCACCTGTTATCTATCATCAGGAAATCTCAGGAGGCATTCTGACCATGTCTATTGATGCTATCACTATTGATGACAAAAGAAGTCAATTTTGTGAAATTCCTTCAATTAATCCCTTATGAAAATAAATATTTTACAAGTGTTTGATTAATTAAGTGCCTCTTCACTCAACATGGCTAGAGTGTCTACCATCTATAACCATCTCACTAGGGTCACTTCAATAACAATTCCTAAACCCGCGACCTCTACCACTCAAATGGACAGGGGGAGCAGGGAGGTATGAACACTATTATCTGCAAATTCCCTTTCAAGTCACATACCATTCTGACTTAGAAATATCATACCATTCCCAGATCACTATGTCAAAATCCTTCAGCTCCCTGCCTAACCATATATGCATTGTCTGACCTAAAATGTCACCTCTTCTTTACACTAATAAAACCATTAGTTCTCTCAAGACAGTGACTTGAAAGGAAGTCAGGGATTTACATATACATATTAATTAATTAAAAGCTTCTAACTGATTAAAGATTTAACGGCATCTTAGGTTTGTTTAATACATCCTCATCAGTGGTGCGACCCTTTCATCTTTTACTTATAAATTCTGTGTCTGATACTACCTCTCTCACTAACACCTGAAGGAGAATAGAGGCCCCGAAAGCTTATGTCTTCAAATAAACCTGTTGGATTATAACCTGGCGTCGTGTGATTTCTAACCTTAATCATACAATGGAAGTAATTTCGTGACAGACTTCACAGTTCAAGAACATTCCTTACTGACGTCATCTCAAAAACAATTAATGATGAGCAATAGGTGCTACCTTACATCTTCCACAAATGAATAAATAGCAAAGTAGAGACATTGCAAGAAAATAATGCTTCAACAGAGACATGATCTAAGTAGATTAATATGTTTCATCTCAGTACAATGTGGCAAAATTGCTGCAGTAATAACAGTACTAAACTCTTAGACAGGTAAGAGGGAAGTGTTACAATTGTTGAACTTTACAAAATGGTTAGGTCTTGTAAAAAAAAATTCCTTTACTTGGAGATAAAATGTTTTGCAAGGACAATAATAAGGGCATGAAAGCAGAGCTGGCTGAATGTGTTTGGCAAATGTGGCGAAAGGCTTGGTCCATCAGGTTCCAGTGACAGACATTTAAAGGGATATTTCAGAATATAGATAATAGATACATTCTAACAATTAAGAAAAATTTCAAGTAATCTACCTCCCATCAGTGGTTAATTAAAAAATGTAAAAGATAATATCAAATTTAACGTAAAAGCACATAATTGTGCAAAGACAGGTGGCTGGTCGCAAGGTCAGACTGAATATATTAAAAAAAGCAAAGAATTACCTCCGAAAGAAAACAAAAATAGTGTACAAAGGGAAAGTGAATGAAAGATATAAATAACAGATAGTAAGAGTTTCTATAAATATTTAAAGAAAAGAGTTTAAAAAGTGCATGTTGGTCCCATAAAAATTCACACTGGAAAATTAACAACAGAAACTAAGGAACGGCAAATGAATTGTACCAATCTTCACCATAAATTCCAAGAAGGAATGATGAATTGAGACTTTATAAAGCTCTAGTTAGGCCCCATTTAGAATACAGTGTCCAATTTTGGGCCCCACACCTCAGGAAGGACATAGTGGCAATGGAGCATGTCCAGCGGAGATTCACACGGATGATCCCTGGAATGGTAGGCCTGACATACGATGAACGGCTGAGGATCCTGGGATTGTATTCATTAGAGTTTAGAAGGTTGAGGGGAGATCTAATAGAAACTTACAAGATAATGCATGGCTTAGAAAGGGTGGACACTGGGAAGTTGTTTCCATTAGGTGGGGATACTAGGACCCGTGGGCACAGCCTTAGAATTAGAGGAGGTCAATTAAGAACGGAAACGAGGAGACATTTCTTCAGCCAGAGAATGGTGGGCCTGTGGAATTCATTGCACGGAGCGCAGGGGAGGCCGGGACGTTGAATGTCTTCAAGGCAGAGATTGATAAATTCTTGATCTCGCAAGGAATCAAGGGCTACGGGGAGAGTGCGGGTAAGTGGAGTTGAGATGCCCATCAGCCATGATTAAATGGCGGAGTGGACTCGATGGGCCGAATGGCCTTACTTCCACTCCTATGTCTAATGGTCTTATGGTCTAATCAAGAAATTAAAGCAAGGGAAGAACTCAGGAAAATCACAATCACCAGAGAAGCAATACTGAGTAAGTTGTTCGAGGTGTGGGCTGACAAGTGCCTAGGTCCTGATGGACTTCAACCTAGAGTCTTTTTAAAAGAAGCGGCTAGTGAAATAGTTCATGAATTACTTTCAATTCCCCAAAATTCCCTTGACTCAGGCACAGTCCCATTAGGTTCGGAGGTTGTGAATGCAACTCCTTCACTCAAAAGGGAGGGAAACTGAAAGCAGGAAACCTCATGCCAGTTAGGTCAACACCTGTTCTCGAAAAATATTAGCAGCTATTAATAAAAACAAATTATAGCAGGATACCTGAATAAGTTTAAGGTAATCAGGCAAAGTCCACACAGTTTTTGGAAGGAAATCACATTTGATCAAGATATTAGAGTTCTTTGAGGAGGTAACATAAAATATGCACAAACGGGTACCGGTGGATAGAACAATACAGCACAGAACAGGCCCTTCGGCCCTTGATGTTGCGCCGACCCGTGAACTAATCTAAGCCCATCCCCCTACACTATCCCATCATCATCCATATGGTTATCCAAGGACTGTTTAAATGCCCCTAATGTGGCTGAGTTAACTACATTGGCAGGCAGGGCATTCCACGCCCTTACCACTCTCTGAGTGAAGAACCTGCCTCTGACATCTGTCTTAAATCTATCACCCCTCAATTTGCAGCTATGCCCCCTCATACTAGCCAACGTCATCATCCTTGGAAAAAGACTCTCACTGTCCACCCTATCTAATCCTCTGATCATCTTGTATGTCTCTATTAAATCCCCTCTTAGCCTTCTTCTCTCCAATGAGCACAGACCCAAGTCCCTCAGCCTTTCCTCATAAGACCTTCGCTCCAGACCAGGCAACATCCTGGTAAATCTCCTCTGCACCCTTTCCAATGCTTCCACATCCTTCCTGTAATGGGGTGACCAGAACTGTACGCAATATTCCAAGTGAGGCCGCACTAGCGTTTTGTACAGTTGCAGCATGACATCACAGATCCAGAACTCAATCCCTCTACCAATGAAACCTAACACACCGTATGCCTTCTTAACAGCACTATCAACCTGGGTGGCAACTTTCAGGGATCTATGTACCTGGACACCAAGATCCCTCTGCACATCCACACTACCAAGAATCTTTCCATTGACCCAGTATTCTGCCTTCCTATTATTCTTCCCAAAGTGCATCACCTCACATTTATCTGCATTGAACTCCATTTGCCACCTTTCAGCCCAATTCTACAGTTTATCCAAGTCTCCCTGCAACCTGCAACATTCTTCCACACTGTCCACCACTCCACCGACTTTAGTGTCATCTGCAAACTTACTAACCCATCCACCTATGCCTGCGTCCAAGTCATTTATAAAAATGACAAACAGCAGTGGTCCCAAAACAGATCCTTGTGGCATACCACTAGTAACCGGACTCCAGGCTGAATATTTTCCATTAACCGCCACTCTTTGCCTTCTTTCAGAAAGCCAGTTTCTAATCCAAACTGCTAAATCTCCCTCAATCCCATGCCTCCGCATTTTCTCCAATAGCCTACCATGTGGAACCTTATCAAAGGCTTTACTGAAGTCCATGTACACCACGTCAACTGCTCTACCCTCATCCACATGCTTGGTCACCTTCTCAAAAAACTCAATGAGGTTTGTGAGACACGACCTGCCCTTGACGAATCCATGTTGACTATCTCCAATCAAGTTGTTGCTTGGTAGATGATTATAAATCCTATCTCTTATAATCCTTTCCAAAACTTTTCCTACAACAGATGTAAGGCTCACTGATGTTGTTATTTATTTTGTGGAAGACTCAACACTGAAGTGGAGAGATTATGCTTTCGATACAGAGGACAGTGGAAAAAGCACATCTGGAGTACTATGCACACTATTGGTCAACTTATTGGAGGGAGAATGTAAATACATTGAAGGCAGATTAGAGAAGGTTTCCTAGACTAATACCTACAATGGGTGAGTTGTCTTACAAAGAAAGGTAAGACAGGCTAGGCTTGTATCAACTTCAGTTTAGAAGAGTAAGAAATTACTCAACTGCAACAGATTAAATGCTGAGGGGTCTTGACAGGGGAGATATGGAGAGGATCTCTCCTGTTATAGGACAATCTATAACTCCAAGTCACTGTTTAGAAATCAAGGGTTGCTCATTCAAAATAGAGATTAGGCATGGCTTTGTCTCTCAAAGCATTGACAGTCTTTGGAACTCTCTTCCTGAAAAGGTGGTGGAAACAAGACCTTGATTATTTTTAAAACAGAGATAGAAAGTTTCTTGTTAAGCAAGGACTTGAATGGTTATCAGGGGTAGGCAGAAGTGTGAATGAGATCATGACGAGATGAGCCATTGTCCTACTGAATTCCATAGCAGGCTTGAGGGGGTTAATTACCTTATTGCTTAATTCATATGTTTGAATATTTGGTTATAAGATTTTTAAAAATTCTTTGTTAGTTCACTACGTAAGATACTTAGCACAAAGAATTAGGTCAAGATTATTGCAGATGTAGCCAATCATTGCAGCCCCAGAATATCAACAGAGAAGCTCTCTAAGCAATGTCTTAGTCAACCATCCTGAGCTACCTCATTAAACCTTGTCTCTCTGTCATAAAGTCAAAATGCAATCACTCACTGTTGATTTGAAAGCAACTTTTTCCATTTACTGCTCTTGCAATAATGAACTAGCATATGATAACCTACAACTCAATCTGCAAAACTCAAGACTGTTGTTAACAAGTGACAGATAACATAACTGCCAGGCAATGATCATTGACAACAGAATGCTAAACTCTGTAACTCTGACCTTCAAAGGCAGCACTACTGATCGGACCTCTACTGCCAGCATTTGGACATCATAAGTGACCAGTCTCTCAACTATTCACCACTTCCATTCCATCACTACCACTGGTGTACTCTGCAATGTGCACAGTCTGGGATATATTGCAGCAACACAGCTTATTTCTCAGAATTTCCGTCTACCATACTCTTCAATATTGAGTATTTGCATGGCAAAACTAGCTTGAAATGTATCCCCACAAATCATATATGCTTATGACTTATTGAAAATAAAAAATGGAAATATCTTTGCATACTAATGAAAATTAAAAGGATAGCATTGATTTTATCCATGAACAATTCCTGCCATCATTAAAAGTAACCACTGATATATAATATTATTGTTGCAGCAATCAGAGCAACAACCATGTAGATGGAAACCGAAAGAACTGTGGATGCTGTAAATCAGGAACAAAAACAGAAGTTGCTGGAAAAGCTCAGCAGGTATGGCAGCATCTGTGAAGGAAAAATCAGAGTTAATGTTTCAGCTCAGGTGACCCTTCCTCAGAACTGATGGTAGCTGGGAAAGTGTCAGTTTATATGCAAAAAATAGGAGGGGGATAGGGTAGGGAGTAAACGATAGGATAAAGGATAGAGCCCGAAGAGAGCGAAGAGCAGTTGGTTAGACAAAGGCTTTGATAACGATCTGGCTAGGAGGGTGAATAATTGTTAATGGGGACTTTAGATTGGGTAACCCCTTCACAGAACATCTACGTTCTGCTCGCAAAATGGACCCTGGCCTACCTGTTGCCTGTCACTTTAACACACCATCTGTTCCCTGGCCAACATCTCTGTCTCTGGCTTGCTGCAGCGTTCCAGCGAAGCTCAACGCAAGCTGGAAGAACAGCACCTTATTTTCCACTTGGGGACCCTGCAGCCCTCTGGGCTCAATATTGAGTTCAATAATTTTAATGCCTAAACTCTCCCATGTCCTAGCCCCCTACCCCACACACCAGGTCTAGTTATCACATATATGAGGAGCAGGAAAGTTGACGTTTCAGGTCAGGGCCCTTCTTCTGAAGAAGGGTCCTGACCCAAAAGTTAATTTTCCTGCTCCTGATGCTGCCTGGCCTGCTGTATTCCTCCAGCTCCACACTGTCTTATCTCCGACTCCAGCATCTGCAGTTCGTACTGTCTCCTAGTTATCACATAGCCTGCCATTACACACTATCTATTGTTAGTCACTAACAGTCCCCATTAACAGCTATTCACCCTCCTAGCCAGATCGTTATCAATTCCTTTGTCTAACCAACTGCTCTTCTCTCTCTTTGGGCTCTATCCTTTATCCTATCGTTTACTCCCTACTCCATCCCCCTCCCTATTTACTGCATATAAACTGACATTTTCCCAGCTACCATCAGTTCTGAGGAAGGGTCACCTGAGCCGAAATGTTAACTGTTTTTGCCTTCACAGATGCTGCCAGACCTGCTGATCCTTTCCAGCAACTTGTTTTTGTTTTTAAACATGTCCACTGGTGAGTGTCCTTCTGCAATTCACACACAGCAGTTATTCATGTATGCGTTTGAGCACTGTTGATGGTAGGCAATAGTCAAATTTAGAAGGCAGCCTGCATACAGTGAAAGAAAAACTGACAGCATAGCCACAGTGGAGCCTCAAAAACAAATAAATATACTACAGCCGAGACTTAGAGGAAGTAACCAAATAAAGAAATTGAACCTGAAGAGCTAGAGGGGGGATAAAACAAGTAAATGTATGACACAGTTAAATAAATGAATGAAAGCAACTCAGCTCAGAAGAGGAAAATAAATCTAACAACACCTGCAGAACATGGAAACACTAAGCAAATATATAAACAGAAGGGTCAGAGTTTTTAGAAGGGCAAAGTAAACAAATAGCAACAAGGGAGGCACAGAAGAACGGAACAAATAAATAAAAGCAAATGGTAGCACATCAAACAGAAACTCCCAGCATGAAGGCATGCACACACAGAGGACTAAAAAAAATCATGCTTGAAGGGGCAACAGCAGGAGACGAAGGAATAGTCATCATGAATGTCAGTTTCCTGAAACTGGAATGAATCTGCCAATGACTTGTGTGTTCTCTGGCGACTCAGCAGGCCAACCCAAAGCTACCGGTCTTTGGGCAGAAAGGGCAACAGTTGCCATGAGGAGTGGTTGGGGTAGGGGTGGTCACTGAGAAGCAGTCAGGTAGCATGTACTGGGAGGGCATAAAAAAAGGTCAATAACCAGCTGGGTGATTCAAACTCTCCAAAGGCAGATGGCAACAAGGCTCCTGAAAGTTGGCATACCAGAAAAGACAAAAATTGTTTTGAGCTTTGGAAGACTGAATGGGTAAGCATAGTGACTCCTCTTAAATTTCTGCATTATTAATATGTTTACCTGGTAATACATTTCATTTCTAATGAATGAATGAGGAGCCAATATAGCTGCTCAAAGCACGAATGAACAAAACCAAGCAATGTGACTGGATCATTTTCACGGTTTTGGTTTGGAAATTCGGCACTGGCAAACATGTTCTAAATTTGATTTTATTTTACCTTTTAAGTTATTGTGAAGTTTGAGTTGACCAATATGTTCAATGGGAATTAAACACTTTCCATACAGAATTGCAAAGTTGGATTGATAGATAAACAGTATCATAGAACTGCAACTCCACTCTGCAGCTTTTTTTGTTGTACTGATCATTACAAAATTACATGAAGTTACAAATCTCATTTAACTTGGGAGGGATAGAGAAAGGTGACTTTGAAATGAATCACCATTAAAATAATTAAACATCCAAATGCTGTCAATTCGCTGCTCAAGTGTTTGTAAAAGTCAGCAGACTCAGAAGTCACATGACACCAGATTATAGTCCAACTGGTTTATTTGGAATCACACAGGCTTTCGCAGTGCAGCACCTCGACAGGTGCAGTGAGAGAGCAGGGCACACAGGCACAGAATTTATAGGCAGACAGATCAAGGGCACAGAGATCAAAACATCATACAACTGGTCATGACATGGAGGTGCCCCTGTTGGACTGGGGTAGACAAGGTCAGAATTCACACAACATCAGGTTATAGTCCAACAGGTTTATTTGAAAACACAAGCTTTCGTAGCATAGCTCCTTCATCAGGTGAAGTGAGAAAAAAGCACACAGAATACAGAATTTATAAGTAAAAGATCAAAGGATCACACAACTGATGTGGATGTATTAAGCAAACCTAGGATGCTGTCAAATCTTTAATCAGTTAGAAGGTTTTAATTGCTTACTATGTATATGCAAATCCCCAAATTCCTTTCAAGTCACTGTCTTGAAAGAACTAAAGGTTTTATTAGTGTAAAGAAAAGGTGACATTTTAGGTCAGACAACGCATGTTAGGTGTGAGGCCTTGTTTAGAATCTGATTGTGTTTTGGTTTGGAGTCAGACTGGTTTTATTTCTAAAATAGAAATTTATAAAACACCACATTGACTGGCTGTCTAAAAATTGTGTGCTTTTTGAACAAAATAGAATGTATCTGCACATACAATTTCACTCCATAGATTTACGCATGTGAGCGTATGCATGCGGACATGTGGGAGAGTGTGAGTGCGTGTACGCGAGGGCGGAGAGGGAGAGGTTGTGTCTGTGTGAGGGGGAGAGACAGTGTATGTGTGTGTGTGAGTGAATGAGTGAGGCGGGAGAGACTGTGTGCATGTGTGTGTGTGTGTGTGTGTGTTGGGGGTGAGGGGATAGAGACAGAGAAAGAGTGTGCATTTGTGTGGGAGAGAGATAGTCTGTGTGTGTGTTCACATGAGAGAGTGTGTGAGGGAGTGTGTATGTATGCATGCATGTATGTGAGTGTGTGTGTGTGAGAGCGCACAGTGTGGTGAGGTCACCTGCAGTGTGGCATGAACACAAGATCCCGGATGAGGCCGTCCTCATGGGTACCAAATTGGCTATCAGCCTCTGCTCAGTGACTCTGCATTGTTGTGTATCCTGAAGTCTGCCTTTGGAGGACGTTTACCCGAGGCCAAGTGTCCTTGACCACTTAAGTGTTCCCCCACTGGGAGGGAACATTCCTGTCTGGTGATTGTTGCGCTGTGTCCATTCATCCATTGTCATAGTGTCTGCATGGTCTCGCCAATATACCACACAGCAGGCATCCTTGCCTACAGCCTATGCGATAGCCAACATTGGCCAAGTTACATGGGTATCTTGGATGAAATGATTCACGCCATAGATTTGTGTTTATGTGTGTGAGTTTGTGTGTGTGTGTGAAAGAGAGAGTGAGTGTGAGTGTGTGTGCACAAGACAGAGAGAGAGTGAGAGTGAGAGAGTGAGTGTGTGAGACAGCGTGTGTGTGTGAGAGAGAGAGAGTGTGTGTGCCAGTGTGAAAGTGTGCCAGTGTGCATGAGACAATATGTGAGCGACACTGTATATGAGCGACACGGTGTGTGAGCAAGTATAATAAATAATTCAAAACTGTACAAAATAATTAAGGTAGAGAAATCATAACAATTTATCAAGGTGATGCTGTCAAAACAGGACAGTAAGGAAAATTTTACAGATACAGAACAGTGTGATGGGTTCACTTGTAGTGTGACATGAACCCAAGATCACAGTTGCGGCCATCTTCATGAGTATGAAACTTGTCTACCAGTCTCTGCTCGGCAATTCTGCATTGTTATGTATCTTGGCGTCCACCTTGAAGGACATTTACCCAAAGATCGAGGCTCTCTCTCTCATAACACACACGCACATATGTAAATCTATCGGGTGAATCATTTCATCCAAAATAATTGTTTAATTGCAGATACATTCTATTTTGTTCAAAAAACACACAATTTATAGTCACAGTCAGTCAGTGTTGCATCTTATAAATTCCAGTTTGAGGAATAAAACCAGCCTGATTCCAAGTTAAAACCCTGAGAAAGATTCTGAACAAGGCCTCACACCTACAACTCAGTGTCTGACCTGAGATGCCACCTTTTGTATATTTCTGTGGATCTGCCTGATTGTCATGACAGCACAGCACTGACACTGACTTTATAAACACTTTACACACTAACACTCATGGTCACAGACTTATCATCTGACACTTCACTCACACGAGTTATATGATCCTTTAATCTCTGTGTCCTTGATCCCTCTGCCTATAAACTCGGTGTCTGTGTGCTCTGCTCTCCCACTTCACCTGACAAATGGCCTGCTCTCCAAAAGCTTGTGATTTCAAATAAAGCTGTTGGACGATAACCTGGTGTTGTGTGACTTCTGACTTTGTTCGGCCCAGTCCAACACTGACCTCCACATCAAATGCTTATATTAACATATTAATGTTTGAAATCACATTCCTCTGGGCTAGATTTGAGATAAAGATATATTTCATTGTTTTCTCACTTAGAACACATAATTAGAGCATATTATGATCAAAAATATTTCTTCCCGCATTGTAATCAAACCTGCCCACCACCCACAATTTTCATTCCACTTCATTTAATAGAAGGCTCAATACTGCTTTTCTAAGGAACCCCATCCCAGTTCTTCCATACAGGCCAGGACTACGCATTTTCATTTTTTTTTTTCTGATTTTTCATTTAATTCTTATTTTTATTTCAAATCCACAGCATTTACAGTTCTTTTTTTCCTTTGAATTGAGCTGTTCATTTTAATCAATATATTGCAATGAATAATAACCTTGTTTATGTTTCTAGGAGTAACATCACTAACAGCAGTGGGTGTATACAAGATGGTAGAAAGGAAATGTGGAAATGATATAGTTCTACATCATGGATTACAAGTGTATCCAATGAAAGAATGGCAATATTTGCTAGCTATTATGATTTGGCCATGGCAAGAATAAATTGACTCCTTTCATGATCAATTAGAAATACTACATCATATGAGTCTTGTAAGAGACTAATTGTCTAATGTTAATTCACCTTAAGGATCACTGTGTTATTTCTTCCGCAGTAGCTGATGTTATAGCAAATCATATCTGCCGACCAACTACTCATTTTTAACAACATTCTCACAACAGCTCCAAAGTAATTGTACATCCATTCATCAAATAGTCTGCAACTGTCTGAAAATCTAGAAGGAATGTTTAACAGTTCTCTCGCCTACTGCGTGCTGTCTGGATATAACTGATGTATATGTATTTACTGTGCATGATATTGCCTACAGCTTTTATTAGTAATCTAAACAGCTGTCTGCAGAAAAATATTTTCAGGAAATTCAGGCAGAGCAGTGACAATTATAACATTTGTTTTATTTATTCATGGGATGTGGGCATTGCCTCTATATAGGGAGGGAGAGGCAGACACAGCGATATAAAGGTTTAGTGGAGAATGTCAGTGGGGGAAAAGAAAACATCCAAAGAAGCTTACACATACCTTCAAAAAATTCTGATTTTCCAAATGTTTGCCAATGTAACTTCGCAAAATTTTATGCTAAAACTACATACCTTGTACAGTGTAGTAAGCAACTGCTTTCTATCTCTGGCAGTGGTTTTAAACTCTGCAAAGCTAGAAAGATACATCCTATAAAATTATATATTGTTCATCTAATTTCTCCAACATTTACATCCAAGTCAAAGAATGGCACTAAATAATTTTGCGTCCTTGTAACAAGGCATCAAGTCTATATTCATTATTTTTATTTCTTGTTCATTTGCTTCTTTCCCAATGCTACTTATAATACTGGAATACAAGTCTACAGCCATTCATTTCTATCTGCCATCTCACAAACAGCCATTCATCCTAAAAAGTGGTGGGAAACTTAGCATCATGAAATCCCAAGCAAATCCATTCCTCTCTTTTCCTGAGTGCTACATCCCTCTAGTAAGATGCTAGGCAGATTATTTCAAAATTCTAAGGAAGCACAGCTGAGGTTGTCAAAAGGTAGAGTTGCATGCTGTAACATAGGGTTACTAAAAGGAAGAGATTTGATAAGCTGAATGACATTTCTTAACTCTAATTTTATGCTTATTACCCAGATTACAGTGGATGGAATAGTGGGGGAGCCAAATGTTAGCAATTGTAAATACATATTAATCAAATGTGATCTTTGGTCACTTCATCTTTTAATCATATTCCTTCATTAGCTTGGCCTGAAGTTATTTATTCCACAGATCGGTTCATTTCTATCACATTTTTGTCAAATGAATTGCTATTCCTTCTCCTCTTTCCATTAACTTTAGTTTCCAAATGAATTCTGAGAGTTCCATATCTTTGATAATAGATCAAAACTTGATAAAACGTCTTGATATAATCTCATCAATTCATTACTGAATATGCATGACATTTTCTTGGAGTTATATTCATTTTATATGAAATAAAGAAAAAATATTGGAGACTTACAGCAAGTCAGTTAGAATCTCATTTTAAGATTGACGATTCTGCAATTTCCAGCATTTTCCCATTTTAGTTTGGATTCTCAGGATCCTAGTAGTTTTACCTCAATTTCATGTTAAGTGGAATGGATTATCAGAGGAACACCTGAACATTATCAATTTAATAGTAACCAAATAAGTAGCATGGTTTTAGAGGAGAAAGATTCTATCTCACCAGTACTTTGTATTTCTTCGAAGAAACAACCACCCAAGTCAAGTGTAATAAGTGCTATGCTGGTTGATAAATTCCATGTAACCAGTTTGAGTTAAGTTTATAAGTATGAAGAGTTAGTGCAAACTTGGGTGTGAATAAGAAATTAGTTGAGAGGTAGACCAACTGGTACTGGTCCAGGGAGTTGTATCAGTACCAAATACACAGTGTCCAAGGGTTTAGTGTTGAGAATAAGATAATGTAATTCCCATACGCCTTGATGCCCTTAAAATCTAAAAGAAAAACAAAATATTTATCTAAAAAAATTATCTGCATTACCAGCTAATGGTTATCCAAAATGTAATTCTGAGGATGGCATCATGATCATGGAACATAACCTTGGATCACCTAATCACTTCTCGAACTTTTAATTCCAGGTGTGTTTTCGTTTTAGAAGAAGGCTTCCAAAGCCAAGCAAATATCAGTGGAGCTAAATGAAGTAGCAGTCAGGAGAGAAAGATCCTGAAATGTCATACCTGAAAAGATGACAAAGAAGCTTCAAACGGATCAACTTAAAAGGGGTGAATGCACAACAAACTTGCCTGCAGTCTCCTGAGAGTTATTTTTGACTGCAGACACGATGAAAGAAAAGACAGCAGTCTGGATGACTGACATAAAACAAACATAGAGCAGTACAGCACAGCACAGGCCCTTTGGCTCACGTGTTGTGTCGATCTATTATCCTACTCTAAGATTAAACTAGCCTGGACACCCTACATTATACTATCATTCATGTGCCTGTCCAAGAGTCACTTGAATGTCCCTAATGAATCTGACCCCACTACCACCACCGGCAGTGCATTCCACGCACCCACCACTCTTTGTGTAAAGAACCTACCTCTGACAACTCCCCTATACCTTCCTTCAATCACCTTAAAATTATGACCCGTTGTGACAGTCATTTCCGCCTTGGGAAAAAGTTTCTGGCTATCCACTCTATTTATGCCTCTCATCATCTTGTACACCTCTGTCAAATCACCTCTTATCCTTCTTCACTCCAATGAGAAAAGCCCCAGCTCCCTCAACCTTCCCTCATAAGATCTACACTCTAGTCCAGGCAGCATCCTGGTAAATCTCCTCTGCACCTTCTCTACAGTTTCCACATCCTTTCTGTAATGAGGCGACCAGAACTGAACACAACATTCCAGGTGTCGTCTAACCAGGGTTTTATAAAGCTGCAGCATAACCTCATGGCTCTTAAACTCAATTCCCCTGCCAATGAAAACCAACACGCCATATGCCTTCTTTACAACTCTATCAATTTGGGTAGCAACTTTGAGAGATCTATGGACATGGACCCCAAGATCCCTCTGTTCCTCCACACTGCTAGGAATCCTGCTATTAATCCCGTATTCTGCATTCAAATTTTACCTTCTAAAATTTACCACATGTTTGTGGCTTCTCATTTCAAGAACATCAAAGAACAATGGTTAAAATTCAGTTCAACCCCAGTCTGTGTGTGGCATGGAAGAAGGCATGATGGTGAACTGAGGTATCAGTTGTAGCCTGGGTTCAAGTGCTCATGTGTTGTGAAAGTTATAGTTGAGGAACAACCCACAAGTTGCCCCTGCATTGCAGGTAAAATAATCTCTCACCCTGAGTGCTAGAAACAAGCTAGCCAGCAAGCACAATCAAAAGCAAACAGGATAAAGGAAGGGGTAAAAGAGATAAAAGGTACTGCAGATGCTGGAGAATCCGAGATAACAAGCATGGGGCTGGATGAACACAGCAGGTCAAGCAGCATCATA